>JAMKCH010006933.1:0-32348 GCA_023653785.1 Ophioderma brevispina
TTGATTAATATTGTAACAATTAATTTTTCACTGTAATACATTTATTTACATAATTATTTATCATATGTTTTTTGCTGTTGGCCTATATTATGATGAAACAACAATAAAAATTGGGTGAAGATTTGAAGGTTAATTGCAGTTGAGATATACCCCTTGCGGGGCCTGTTCTCATACATGAAAAAAGAAAAGATTACACATTATTTAAACTCGTATACCGAAGGGGGAGGTGCGTGGTCCCACCCCCTCCCCCTACAGGTTTTTCCCCGGCTTTTTTTGTGCCAAATTATTTAATGTAATTGTCAAGTACATTTACAGGGCTTCTTTTCCACCTCACCCAAAACAAACCATCCACCGGGGTATGGTAAGAGATAGTACAGGGTGATCCCAAAGTGATGGATGGGCGGGTGGCAACCACCCCCCGGGCCCCTTCGGAAGCAGATAGAGAAGTCCAAACCTGCCAACCACAACACAGGAACACCAACATACACTTGATTTTGGTGCCAATAGATAGCGATGGTTCTCCTGTTTATATTGATACCAAAATGGGGAGTTTACCAACATGCCTATTAGCATTAAGTACACAATGACGTCATAAGGTGCCGAATATCAGCAAATGCAATGTCCATAGACACACGTGACAAAATTAAATTTTTCGCAAAAAGGTTAGGAAAATCAGATTTCATGCGGTTTTGACTATACTTGAGGGAAATGACTAGTTTTATATAATGATAGCATTTTAGAGCTATAATAAGGTTTGAGTAGACAAAAATTGCGAAATATCAATTTTCCACCCTAATTCAGCATTCTACTTTCTCAACATCTGGACGTCATGGGACGTCATAACAGGGGTGTTGGTACTTATTTTGGTACCAATGGAAAGAAGAACTCTAAGCTACCTTTTGCTATCCAAATTTACAGGAATCGGGTGGTCAGTAACGAACCCCCCCCCCTTCGGAGTTTTGTACAAAAATGGCTCAAGGTAGATAGGGGTTAATACCAACATACAAGAAAAATGGCACTTGTACTACTGCCAAGAAAAAATACACACTTAGGGTTATTTTGCTGATATCTTTAGTTAATTTTTCTATTTATATCATTGAACCGGTCACAATAACATCTGAATTTGTACCCCCAGGCGGGACTACAACTTGATTAATTTTGAAGTTTGATACCCCTAGCGGTAGGCCCGCATTTGCAGCTAGTCCTTTTTTTTCGGAAACGAGCTATGGGTTCCCTGAGCAAAATCCAAAACCCCCCTTCCCCCCGGGCGTGTTGATCCGTTTCCATGGATGCGGCCTAGGGTTTTGGTATTATCGCTGATTCCCGATGACAACGGAATCTTTTCGCACGAAGAAACACAACCACGAACTGAGAATTTTCTAGAGCCAGCAAAATTTGAATAGGATTATCCTCGGAAAGGGCCCCTTGAGAGAATATGAATAACAATTGCAATTATAGGGCGGCAGATAGATCGTTCAAACGTTCAAGTGGGTCGTTGTGGTTTGGTTCCTCTCATCTCTTTCTCCAGTCTGAACATAGTTGAATATTTACGAGTGGTAACATTTTGTCACTCATAATTAACAGCATGACATATAGTATGCCAATTAAATCTATTTATCGAAGTTTTACCAACCAGAACCTTTTTTGAAAAAGACAAATGACATTAAAATTAATATAGGCCTAAATGCACGTGGATAGAACAAAAATACCCAAATCGAAAAATGTCAAATATTATTAAAACCACACTGTCTTAGTATGTTGATCAAGAGCATGCAGCTAGTAAGATGCGTTTCTGGACTCCATTGCGTGTGCTTCGTCAGTGAACTGAGAGGGTCCGCTCGCCCTCGCGCCCTAGTGTGGATTGTCCCTTACCCATGCTCGTTCTTTCATAAGCATAGACACATAAATGGGTTTTAACTTCGGTATGGCTACTGCCTCCCGGAGTTGTAAGCCCAAAATTCGTACCTGCACCTGGGGTTTTAAACCGAACTTGCTAACCGTAGTAGTCACAGTGCAAGTCCCAAATTTCGAGTAACCTACACCTAGCTCGATTAGCTAACTTGCTAACCGGGGCAAATCGTATTGCACTGTCACGGTGGGGCTAACGACCCGTGACCCGGTTAGATTTTAACAGTAAGAAATGACACTCATACACTGTGAGTGACGACTTCACAGAATCTTACTGTGGAGTTTTGGTGGCTATGAAAGAGCCGTTTGGTTTTCGTGCGGTATAACTTTTACCAATTAGGCCACTGGAAATATATTAGTTATTACAATAATTTAAATTACCTTTGCCGACTAAAACATACTCCACCTAAATAATAGTACTCCAAGTACCAACAGGAACTTGTGTCGGCGACCGAGTAATGCCATGCTCAGTTTCCGAATTCAGCCGGCAAAAGAAGTAATTATCTAAAACCCCCTACTCTCCGTTTTTCAAATCATACAGTTATGAAGAGCAGGTTAACTGGATCATTCGGTTCATATAATTGGCTCTAGTGTCGGAGACATTGGACCTAGCTTGGCCGATGAATGCGTTGTAGCGTTCGACACCTTAACTATTTCTAAGGCACTTCGTAGACACTTTAACTTGATGTGGCCCTAATTGAACGAGATACTTCAAATGATGCGCTACGAGCCCTACGTAGCGTCTCCGACGTGGCTCGGTTATTATGTATTACAAAAAAAAAACAATCCCGATTATATTCAAATTATGTCGCTTGTTGATTTTACACACGTCCGCAAGTAGCGGTCGCGCACATTGCTAGTATATGCATGTTGATTTTTGATTTTCCTTGTAGCATAGGAGGAAAAGTCCAAATACATTTACAAAAACGAACGTAAAACAATGATGAAATTCCACTTCCATCTTCATTCTTGCATGCAGGGGAGGCAGTGCAATGCATTGGGATTGGATTCAAACACCCCTGGCATTTACCATATCCCCCAGGTTAGAACTCATTCACCGATTCTAACTCATTCACAACTTTTCTCACCTGTTCCACCATCCCTCATCTGGTTTCACGTCTTCTGCACACAAAATCTCTAGCCAACCTTGGGGTTAGCTATTCTCTTGTCATATCCTCCCATAAATTCATTTCCCACACCACACTGAATTTGCTTTACCCTCTTTACTGCATGGGTCTACCTTTACTTCACTGACACTGGTCCCCTTCCACCCCCACTCCCCCATCACTTTTGTCTTCCCAATATTAACCTTCAAACCCGTACTTACTCTCAAAGCCTTCTTCCATTTCTTAAATATCCTCTCAGTCCTATTATCCATAACTCATCAAAACCAAATCATTAGCATCAGCATCTCGCCTTACCAACCGTCTCTAGCACTCTGTGTAACTCACATCAATTACAAATTGCAAATATCAGTGGAGACAGTACACATAACCTTCATGCACACCCACCATTGCCTCAAACCCTCAACAACTCAGACACCCATTCTAACTCCTTGTCTTTGCTCCTTCATACAAACTTCATCACCGCTCTAACAATTGCCTCTGGTATACCTCTCTTCCTCATTGCCCACACCATCAACTTTCTCCGAGCAGTATTGGAGAAGCACATACCGCCATACCTGTAGACAGCAAAATGCCGCGTGCTTTTTGTTCCAAACTGGAAACCACGAGAATTAACTCCATGAAGTCTCCAGATTTCAAGTAGATTTCCGCGTGTCAGAGATGTGCACATGAAGTCTATAATTATACATGACCTCCAGATCAGTAGAACTCCCAGTAAACTACATGAAATTACAATTATGTAGGGTAATACCTACACTTGTAGCATATGGAATTTTGTGCCCCCATTGAAGTGTGTGTGGACGTGCCCCCTTTGCCCCCTCCCCTGTAACCATGAAAGATGCCAAGAGGGCAAATATACCCAACATACTTTAAAATCAATGTAATTTTTAATAATTTTTTTTAAAGATACTTTTAAACTCAATCAAACCAGATAAACCTGACCTTGCTGACTAACATTTGACCTTTAGCCTATTTGCTGTATCCTCCATAACGATGCATTTTAAAGACACGTCACCATAGACTTTTTTACTCCTTGTAACCACACGAACAATTTGAGCTATACTAAACGTGTTATTTGGACCATTAATTTTACATTTCCCCTGTAGAAACTTTCCCCCCCTCCGTGGAAATTGCCGACATTTTCTAGAGGGACATGTGAGCTAAAATCTTCTAAAATGTCCTTTTTGACGTCAAATCATCGTAAACTCTTACTTGCAAAGATTAGTCGGCGGAATTGATGATTTTTTACTTAACTATACTAGCTGAGAGCAAAACCAAAATCCTATCATTATGCATGCTAAACTGTCCAATCTTTTATTTTTTAAGTAAATCTTTTGGTTGATGTTTTACATCTTGTGTATATGATTGAAACACTTTCATTAATAAAAAAGGTATTATTTGAAAACATGCCATGTATTGCTGTAGTGTATTAAGGGGAGTACCCTAATTTGGTGGCCATTTTGGATTCCACTCGGGGGGGGGAATTTGAACATAGTGAATGACACCGAATGGGCATATATGCATTACTTTACTTCTGGTCAGGATTCATGGCATATTCATTCCAATACAATTGTTTTTATAAAAAACCATTTTACTATGTTGAATAGAATTTATTAAAAGGAATATTAAGTAGCCATCTTGAATGGGCCTTTTTTTTTTTGGGGGGGGACATCAAGATGGTTTGATTGGGTCATCTAGAGAAGTTACAAAGTTGATTTTGAGTTTTAGTCTGCTGGGGTAGTACAAAGGATGTGGTTGGTACCCAGCTTGGTGGCAGCTCCGCAAAAGGCCTGTTGCTAGAGGTAAGTTTTGTTACCTAGCAACCTTTGCTAAGGAAAGTGTTGTATAGTTTTGGCCCTCCACCCCTGAAAATGATCAGAATGCGGTGAAGAATAATTGTGCCAAGTCTGGGGGGAGGATTTATGCTTTTTTAGCATTTTCCTGATCATAGTTGCTTGTATTTTTGCACTCCCTCGCCGTAAGAGGAGCCCTCCCTCGCCCAGACATGGGTAATAATGTATTTTTGGGGTGGGATGGGGTGTAAAGTTTTATACAAGGTCACAATATAGAAATGGTCGAAACAAGTTGAAAAAGGATGCCACTATGTTAATCACCCTCTCAAAGATCCAAAAAAATTGGATATTTTAATTTAACCCAATCTTTCGGTTGTAGTTTAAAGTTTATGAGGTAAAATTAGATTCAAGTCACATGATTTCAATTGTTCGTCTAAAGGGTATGAAAATAAACTGTTTTGCACCTCTAAGACATTTTTTTTTTTTTGCATAATTTGCAATTGAATTGTTGCTAGGCTATAATGGTCCTTTGGATGTTCGTTTGGGCGTATGTCTCAATTAAACTATCAATCAAAGAATCTGTATGAATTTTATTATCTAGTGCGACCAAATGAACACATTAAACAACCAGTGTTGAAAAAAAATCGGACCATTTTGAAATTTCAATCCCAGGATGACCTTGACCTGTTATTGCCTATTGGTACTAAAACGATAGATCACAAATTGACAAACTATAACATTTTTTAAAAAAATATTAAAAAAAAAAGCTTTAGGGTTGCTCGATCGAATTGATTTTAGTAAACTTTTTAGGCAGCTTTATTTCTTATCCGGCAGCATTTCGAGTCAGTACGTGCAAGGTATCCTCGAGGAAAACCCTGACTGTGCGGCCTTTAACTGAATCTTCCTGGGGTTGCTAGCACATTCACCCATACCACCCACACCCTGGCTTGACCTCACCAGCGCTGCTGAGTAGCCGCCCCAAGCATGATGGACAGAGTTACTCAACGAGACCATGAGAACTACTGCTGGCTGCCTTCGTCCCCACTCCATCTGAGTTTCTAGCAAAGTGCTTTCAAGGCAATAACCTGCCATGTTTTTCAAAGAACATCACATACATAAAACTACTGGGGATCATTGGATAAAATGGTCTGACAGAAAAAATGCTCATAAAATCCAAAACCCAACCCCTGAAACAATTTAGGTCAAATTTGACTTATGTAAGGATTGAACTTTCTCTTCTCTCCCTTCTTCCTCTCCTCCCATATATTTTTGCCAGTTTTCAAGACTTGCATCTATGAATTTGTCTTAGTGGTTTTTATATTTATTTTTTTTTTTAAAATTCCTAATTTTTAATAATAATAACGATCAATAATTTTCATTCACAGCCTAAATGGAAGGTGCTTTAAGCTGAACCTCAGGATTGTGTGCATAAACAAAATAACCTAAAAATCTCGCATTGGCTTTTTTTTTTTGAATCAGTGTTTAATTCTTACAAATATTTTAGGGAAAATTAAAAACACTATTATTTCAAATAGAAAACTCAGTCCCCCTGCAAAATCTAACTTGAGAAATTTTTTTATATTTGATTTTCCTCCTTCCATATGACAAAACCTTATTCATTACCAAGGGAATGGGGGTTGTAGTTTTCTTCTTGGAAAATTATGAAAAGTGGCTACTACTTCAGTATTTTCTAGAAATACTTAAAAACAAAAAGTGTTTGTTTGGACCACCATGTTTCTTTGTTTTTAATTACACAAGCAGAAAATGAAAGATTGTGTATGGATTTTTGATATTTCTTTAAAAAACATTAAAAACAAACACTATCCTTATATAAACTCCTCATCAACTACTTGAGAAAAAAATCAGTGAAATAAATTTGTGTAGTTTTTTTACAAATTGCCCCATTTTGGGGCATTTTTCCTTGCTGCCAAATCAGCCCCTGTACAAAGTCTATAGAAATTGAAAACACATTATGTAACATATTATCTCTAAAACCACGCCTTTTTTGGAAAAAAATAAATTTTGGGCCACACATTTTTTTTTTTCCACCAATACCAACATTTCATGAGATATCAACAATATCTTCTGGGCATGAAGCCGTAGCCCGTAATCCTACCTCACTGGTTAAACAAAGGCCCTGTTGGACCACAACGCACTTTTGCCTAATTTGTCAAAGAAATCAAACACCAGTTCGGCAGACATGACTGTGCTCCCCCGTCGATCTTGTCTTTTCGTAAGCTGCTAAATTCTCCAGCTCCCCATTCACATCTTACAGACATGGGTCCACTGCCTGGCTAGATACATCAAGACCAAGACCAATCACTATCATACCCATGAGAGAACCCCCACTATGTAGCAAACATGATTCGCACAGGAGCCTGTCGTTTCAACAGCAATGAGGGCTGCGACCCTCTCCAAGCCAGCCAATGGTGCTCTCCATCACAGATTGCGGATCACATTCTCAATGAGATGCCCTACCTTGTCGTCACGGGGGGATATTGAGATTTGCCAAACCCCACAACCAGTCAACAGAGCTGGCTCCGCCAACTTCAATTTACAATGTATAGCTGATGCCTCATACGCAATAAGTAAACTTTCATATTTTGTATTTGACAACCTTCGCAATATATTGACCACCAATTTGTTCTAGTGCCATTGTTTTGGTGTTTTTAAAGGGCTCTGTGACTCAGAGATTTCCTGAAGAGGGCGCCCTCAATTTCAAAAAAATTGTGTTTTTTGCATATACATAATGCTTGTCCATATAATAATCACTGTGATGAAATATTGAAAATCACAATCTTAGTTTTTTTTTTAATTTCGGATTTTTTTTTTTTAATTGGAAATTTTGTTACACGGTATCCTATGGCGCCGGAGGGGAGGGGTTGGCACTTATTGCAAAGGTGAATATGATGTTCAGTGAACAAGACTTTCAAAATGCCACCCTAAACAGCGTATTTTCACCGACTAAAAAACAAGCTAAAAGATACCCTAACAAAGATTTTTATCGGTTTTATGTACCCTAAATATACCATTTATTATCTTGCTTGCCTTACTGACCAAGTCCGATTACAATATTTTGGATGATGTTGATCCCTGCTTAATGAGATTTGCCATGACAATTCAGGGTTAAGTAAAAACATACCCTTTTTCATATTTTGCTGTTTTTGACACCCTAAATTAGCGTGTTCGTGTTCACGCATCATATCCACCGTTTAATACAAGTGGCCCCCGGGCCTATGGCACGGCTTATCTGTCATAAATGTGTCGCTACATGAAAACAAAAAATCTGATTCATCTATACTTGGGATATACGCATTTTAGGTTGTTTTCTAGGTTCTAGTTGACTATTTCCTACACAGATATAGATTTCGAAATCACAGGAGTCGGCACTTTTCTTTTTTAATCGTCAACTTCATTGAACTATGATTTATTGTGAAGCGTTGTGGCAGGAGATATGTCCTCCGGGACGCTCATCCACTAGAACGGCGAAGAATAGGGCGCTCCACTAAGTTCCCTCTCAACGCAACATTAGTGTCCACGCGTCAGATTACGTTGTGTATATGGATCGCTGACTAGGGTCAGGGCGGACCATATTTCCTTTTACGCCGGTCTTGTAAAACACCGGTGATGTTAGTCTCCCAAGCAACGGTAGATTAAAGGGCAGGTAGTCCGGCACAATCACACGCCAACATGCATTATGTTCTTGTTAAAGTTCATTTTATTCTTGCCACATGTCCATGAAATGTACAAGAATATAGAAATCATATAAATAATTATATCGAAGCAAATGTGTAAGCCAAGGGCATGATTGACTATGTACGAGTTTGTACTCAATGAATGGGCAATATATACCCAATTTATATTATGAAGAGATTTAAATGTTTTAATTAGGAATTAATACAATTAATTCAGTGCAATAATAACATTGAAGACTACATTGGATGATTGCTCATTTCCAGCAGTCCTTCGATCAGTAGGCTGACATGATTGTTGAGATGGACTAGAGACAGTATTGTCATTTGAATCCTTCTTTCCACTGTGAGTCCGAGGTTGGTATCTTCTTTTATGCTCAATTTCATTGCTATTTAAAGTAAAAAAGTCCGGTTTTTAATATACAATTTCTGTTTGGTGGTCTTTTGACCATAGAGGCTTTTTAATCACCATAATCCACTTTTGCACTAATGCCAGTGTATTATGGACGGTAGGTTTGTTGTAAGTTTGATTGTTTTTCTAGAGGTTGATCACGTTTTAAGTGAATTTGGATGCCGATCCCGACATTGTACCCATCCTTGCAGAATTTTCCCCTCCGATACCTTCGGGTTTCCTCCTCCTACATCTAAAATGGATGTATTATCTGAGGCCTACCGCTCTGAATTTCCTCGTGTTGTAACAGCCTTAGAAGCTCCCACCAAGCTCCACCACGGCGCCCTGAGCACTTCGTGAAGATATGTCGCGCTTTATTAACATTTAATATTAAATTGGCACAAATACTATAATAGGCTAACGGTTCAAACTCAGTAATAATATGGCGTCAATGACTAGATCTCAAAAGGCTCCAGCGCTCGCAAACTAAAAAGCTGCGCGTTTGGTGTTCGCATACGCTCGTGACTAGAGTTTTCGCCACAACCTTTGATCACTCTTCATGGGGTTGCCTTGTTCAGGAACGATCAGATACACAATCCTTCTATGTATAATGTGTATAATTCTCTTCACGGACGGCTCCATCATACGACTGATGTCTAAATTTGTATATGTGTTTGATAGTAATTCTAATATTACAAGACGAAGGTCTAACGGTCTTCTTCTGATGTTACTCGGCTTGTTATGCCTCGTACCAGCGTAGATTTGGCGACAGATCATTTGCAACGTTGGTCCTTGGCTGTTGAACAAGCTTCCCTTCCTGAATACCAGAGAGGCACCTTCCACCAGGTCTTTAAGCGGCCTCCTGTAACACCCTTATTCCCTGACGTTTATAAAAATTTTCTTTGGATTTTAGTTCCCTTATTATGGCTCTATTTCACCTTATATTTGTTTGCAAAGCGCTGTGTTCTCTTAGAGCACCATATCTGCGGGAACGATGCCTGTGGATCACGATATTCCCTTAATAATTATTATAATAATTGGTTTAAGGTTGGCCTTGACAACTTAGGTCTATGACACAAAAATCAATTCAGTATATATGATTATTTCAGAAGATTTTGGGTGTAAATGGCGGCGGCCGAATATGGAATAAAATGGCTGCAAAATATAATCGTACAAAGTAATAATATTATCGTAAAAGATAATATTAAAAAGTAATATTATATTGGATTCGTTGATAAAATATCAACTGTATATTACCCTCAAATTTGGATTAAAATATTATTTTCCTCAATTTTATTTGAGAAAAATTTCTCTTCTCACGGGAAAGGTACTTTGTTTATGATAAAAAAAGAGAGCAGGATTCCCCTGTGTTGTTTGTGCAAGGTGCACCTGTTAGATAGATGCATCAATAGGGGAAGTGGAATTCCCCAAGATGTAACATTATAACTGAGTCAACTTGTTTATGCTTTGAGATCAAAATATTGCAAAATAGGGGGTTCCCCCATAAAGTTATTATGTGAAGTGATCTAATTCAGGTGCTCGGATATTTATGTGATTCCATTGTTCAGCTAGTGTAAGTTTATGTTTTATGGCATGATGCTTGTGGTAATTTCTATTTTAAGACTTGGGAACTTTGTGAAATGATGGTTAAAGTTGAGTTGCAAAAGTTTTGATTCTCCAGCAGTTGTAATATGGGAGCTATACATTATGTATAATTATCCTAGTTATTTTAATCTACAAAATGGTATATTCGGTGATATACATAGAGCCAGGATTTAAAATAACTTTGGAGACCGCCGGAGCTTGAAAGCTAATTAAACTGTTTTGTTGTCGTCTTTAGCCAAAAGAGCTTTAGTCTTGGAATCAAGTGATTCCAGTTTGTGGTCCAAAATGAGGCTAGCGCACTGAATGCTGGTAGAATACCGGATTGTTTTGCAGAATATTAAGTGTCGTCGAGGGAAAACCCTGTCGTACATTGACTGCTGGACAAAATTACCTCCAAGACTGAGAAGATTCCCATGGATTATATTACCTGAGGAGTTTATGTGAACTTATGCGCGTCATTTTTGGAGTCTTCGCTGTGAGGACACTGATCATCGCGTTGAACTGCAACGCCATTCTGTGTGGACATTAGTGGACTTCTTGTTGACATAAGTATCAATCTTATAAAGATTGTGTGTAATTTATTGTATTTTGTATCGGATTATACCAAATTTCTTGAACGCAAACCAATTAAAGATCATTAAAATATTTTATTATATGAAAATTTTATATTACTTGTGCACACGGCTCATTTATTGTGTTTGAAGTATTCTGACCTTTGACCGCCTACGATACGTCATAACCACATACACAAACAAATCAAAATTGATATCATTATTTTTGTGCAAACTAGTACAAATTATCAGTTTTAGTGTACATTGTCGCCACGTTGGAAAACAAAACAATTGAACACGAGATTATTATAAATTAGCGGCATATTTAGATTCCTTCCCCTGATAAAAATCACAGACACATAAATCAATGCTCGTGTCAGTGTATTACCGAAACCGAAATATTGGCATTGAAACTAAAATGGAGACTATTTTGAAAAATACCAAATTATACTCGTATTACCCTTCATTGCATAAATACAGTACCAGGGGAGCCCCTACAATTTTGTTGTCCCAGATTGCAGTGGTCTGGCTACTAATACTTTTACTACATAGTATACCGGCACTGGAATGCTTTTTTTCCAATTCCATCAAGCAAATTAATGAATAACAAATGAACTAAAAAGTCCCAATAATGTTTTCCAGAAAAAGCTTTGATGCTGAGGCAGGACCATTTATTATGTAAATTTTTTGTTTGTGTTATGGTATTCCTTCTGCATACACATATTGTATCTTACAGGCAAATATGTATGTGTGTGTATGCGGGTTTATATGTGTGCATTGTTTTTACATGCCTCAACGTATGTGTGTGTGTGAATGTATAAGTTATGTATTGTATATATGCTATTTTATGTATATGTGTTGTAGATGTACATATTGTATATTTATATTCAATCTGTGGATACTTTTTTTCTTGGGTCTTTTTAATATTTACTATTTAATGTATTGTTAATTTTATTTGCGCTGCCTTCCTCTTTGCGCCCCATTTTTTGTGTGTGTCCCTCATTTTTTTTTTTTTTTAAGACCCCAATGGAATTAAGCCTCATTATTGAGGCTTTTGGGGCTATCCTTGTACTCAACTAACGGTCTCCCATCCTTACCCTATGCCTTCATATTATGTTTTTTATTATTAAATGTGCATTATTTTTAATTAGTGCAGTATACTTTTAATATTTATCTTGTGCAATTGTGATACTGAAGAAATATAAATATGAGAATCCGAAGTTTCTCGGAGAAAACTGCAAGGACCGTGGTATGGATCGAACCAAATTCTCTTCGACAGCAGGCCCGCAGGATTGGTAAAACCCGGACGCTTGGTGAAACGCGAGTTGGATGACCCCTACGACCATCTGACTCCCTAAAACAGTACCCTTATTATTAATATTAAGATCGTTGTTCACAATACGCATCAAACGTTTTGAGATTTCAAATAAGCATTAAGTTGGTTATATCAACATTTAGACGTAACTTTTTGTCAACAGTTCCATTTTTATCATTTTTCAAATCACTATAAGAGGATGACCCATTTCTTTATTTGAACGTTTTCATCTTGATCCCAAACCCCTCCTGAAAGTCTGCGCTATAATATTCCAATCCGGTTTGGTGTGAGAGCTAAAAACATTATTTGTAAGCCCCATAGAGTGCTCTGTAAATTGACTTCATTTAACTCTGGTAAAAAAGACAACCTTGCAAAGAAAACAAAATGTCCTAAGGCAGGACTATACACACAATGAAAAAAAAAATCCACAAATTAATCAAGATAAAGGGCCCAGAGGAAACCATCAAAGTAGAACAACTTCTGTTGCGCTCACAAAGCCCCATGGGCCTGATCTTCAGAGCCCCAGTATGGCTTCCTGTAGGCATTCAGATCGTATGGCTAGACACGAAACTTGTTTTGCTAAGTTCCTTGGAGGAAGCCTTTTTCACACCTAACACCATGGAAGAAATCTGTAAACCGCCAATGGCTGTATGGACGGATTGCTTTTTTTTTTTTTTTTTTTTTTTTTTTTTTTTTTTTTTTTTAATTTTTCTTTTTTTATAATAGAAAAATTAAAGAACGCTTGATGCAAGAAGTTGGAGACCAAAAAAGTCCTTAAGTCAGTCTGGCTGCATGGAAGCTTGAAGTTAAGTTGACTGTTGGACCCAAACCTCAACAACCATATCGGCAGTTAAGACGGTCGCCTAGGACGCTTATCAAAGGCATTGTTCCTAAACGTTTTTTCTTTCATCTATAGCCGAAAAATTGAATTCTTGAGTTGGCTACTCTTACTCATCTAGAAAAAACTTTGACTTTTTGGGTAAATGTTGAACCTTTTTGACATTTCTCCACCCCTTGTCAGACCTAGTCGGAGCAACGCAATAGAGATAACAAAGAAAGTTAACGAGAAAAGAATGAGAGGAGGTTAGAAGACTGGAAGTAATAAGGAGTGAGAGGAGGGACACGAAAGTATGGGAGTTCCCTGGGGACTTAATTACATGGTTAGTTGGGGGTTGTCCCCTCCTACATCATACCTAAGTTTGACTACTCTAGCTCTCTTGGAAAAAAACTTATGGCAAATGTTTTACTTTTTGTGCAATGTTGACCTTTTTTGACATTTCCGCCACCCTGTCAACCCATGGGAGGACCATTGGGGAATGGATTACATGGTTAGTAGGGCTTTGCCATCCTACAATATATCTAATTTGGGTACTCTAGCTAACTGGAAAAAAGTTATGGCAAATATTACCTTTTTGGGAAATGTTGACCTTTTTTGACGTTTCCCCACCCCTGTCAGACCCAGGGGAGGACCATGGGAATAGATTACATGGTTAGTAGTGGGTTGTTGCCATCCTACAATATATCGAAGTTTGGGTACTTTACTAATCGGAAAAAAAGTTATGGCAAAATGTTTACCTTTTTTGTGAAGTTTGACCTTTTTTGACATTTCCCCACCACCCCTGTCAGACCCAATTAATTACATAATTAAAAATTAAAAAAAAAAAAAAAAAAAAAAAAAAAAAAAAAAATTCATAGTTAGTAGGGCTTGTGCCCCCCCCCCCCCCGCCCTACATAATCTAAAGTTTGGGTACTCTAGCTCATCTGGAAAAAGTTATGGCAAAATGTTTACCTTTTTTGTGTCCAACACACACACACACAACATCCTTACATACATACGTACATTGCCATTTCATAAGCCGATTTTGCTACGCAATCCGTCCAAAACACCTTGCCGATGTTTTCGACATTTCCTCGGGGTGATAAGCCCCTTATCCGACATCCAAATAGTCAGTGTGTTTTCTTGTATTTACCACAACGATCCGCGGTTGTTTTTTTTTTGGTGGGTGTGTTTTGTGTTTTATTGGAGTTGGGTTTGTTTTTTTTTTTTTTATGTTTTGTTTTTTTTTTTTCTTGTGGTGAGTTTTGTGTTTTTTTTTTTGTTTTGTTGTTTGGTTGTTTTTTGTTTTTTGTGTTTTTGTTTTTTTTGTTGTTTTGTTTGCGTTGTGTGTTTTATTTTATTTTTTGTTGGTTTGTTTTTGTTATTTTTGTGAGTTTGTGTTTTAATTTATTTTTGTTGTTTTTTGTTTGGGTTCTTTTTTTTTGTGTGGTATTTTTTGTTGTGAGAGGTGGGGGGGGGAAAATTTTGCCCGCACGCAACTGCACACATACACAAACCCCCTTCTCGCTTATCATTCGTTTTTTTATCCCTCGTTTTAACAGGTGAGGGCTAATAATAAAGCTTTAAAAACATGCCAAAATATCAATATTTGAAAACTGTTTATTATTATTAATGTATCTTTTACTTCATTTGTTGTGCATAGGGTATATTTCTGGCTTCCACGTACCATCATTTATAATGCTCGATGATCAAATAATCCATAGGTGTCAGTTATTATGAATTAATTGAGTCTAAGAATGATAATTATCATTAGTACTGTAACATTATCAATTGTGTTTATTTTCAATCATTTTTTCACATTGAACCCCTGGTTTGGGAGACATTATCTCTCATTCAGCAATCTTAGCTTGTGCAACTTTTCGGCTTTCTGGTGGCTACAAACATTCTCATTTCAATTGCTTGCCTTCCCAGCCACCGCCTCTCTTCTCGACTTTTTCTGCTATGACACTTGCAAGAGTGTACAAGAATGGATGATGGCAGAGTTAATGGGTAGACAATACACCATCCGGAATACATTTGGGATGGGATGCCCGCTCCCCCTGACTGCACAAAGATTCCAGTATTATTATCGGAAACCACAACCGAAGTCTGTGGCATGATTGCAGTCACTTTGGAAGTCAACTTTATTTGTTCCGTCATTTCAAAGCTCCTCTCAACGTTTCTTTTGACCCTTTTTGTGACGTTTGATTATTAGTATATAGCAAACCACTATGATGAGGAAAGCAAATGGAAATTTAACCCAAGAAAGATTGTATTGAGAAATAACATGCCAGGGAGAGCATGTCCCTGAATTTCTGTTACTCCCGATTTAGGTTTGAGTTTTCTCCACGAATGGAAATTCGGCCACCTCCTGATTCTATCCTTCGTCTGTGAATTACCTTTTGAACCAACGGGAGTCCCATGCCACACTGCGAGTTTCGTAGAAATTTGACTGACTCCCGCAAGAATTGAGGGGACTATGCCAATATTATGGATTTTGTTTCCACACCTTTTTTTTTACACTCAAACCCTACACGCCTGGTTATCTACAGTCAGCCAAAGCAGGACTTTGTCCGTAGTAGGTTTGTGAGTTGGTTGAAAAGGGATACTGGATTGCACTTAAAATCTGTCTTTATGCTAAAAGAGTTAGTTATAAAGTAACACAGGGCTTCACTTGATGTGATGCCCCACTACGTTGCTAGCCAACCTGAACAGCCCGTGCAGATCTCCCCGCATCGGCATTCATGGTAAAATTCGTCACCAAAGCTACATATCAGCCGATTGCTATTATGAGCATACTAGCAAAACCCCATGAGTAAACAGACACGGCAAGATGCCTAGTAAAACAGTTTGCACCTTTGTGCCCCCCCTGTCCCTGTAATTATTATTATTCCACACTAAGAACTTAGATGCCTATTATGGCACGAACCGCATGTACCCATATGAACGTTATTAATGATTAAGGATTTCCAAACTTCTTCATGTGTCCTAGCCTAGGTATTGCTGAAAGTCGGTTATCGGATAACTCAATAACCTGTAAGGTTTGAGAGGAGTACTGAACATGTCAAAAGACAATTTACTCAAATAGTCTATTACAGAGCACCATATCTTGAAAGATGTTTGTAATGACGTTATTATATTGCCAGTCTAATTCAGTTTTTTTTCGTTTTCCATATTTTTTGGACCAAATGTATGCCTTTTGATCATTTAGACGTTCACTTTGATCAACGCAATGATAGGCTACCTCTCCATCCCTAGGAGTGGTAGTACAATTTGAGGACAGTGGAAATCGCAAGTGGTTATCATATAATTGAGCCTACCTGTGATGATCACAGAAAATAAGATAGTTATACCTCTGAATATGATTGCAATCAAGTGTCTGATTACCATGGGTGCCCAAAAATTAACTTATTTTGTTTTACATCGGGACATCCTAACACCACACCCCGGGTCTCTCTGTTTCGAAAGATTACTGCCTCTTGAGTGACTCTTGGTGAAAGCCTTCAAGATTGTTGTTTGTGAAGTGATGAGGACATACACGAACTTCCCCTTAAACACTACATACTGTATTACAAGGACTCAATCTCCTACATTTTCTAGTACAAACCTGTTCAGTATAATGACTTGTCCGGTAGTTCGTATTGATGTTCTGTGCCGTTTACGTGGTGGATACCTACACTGCAGTCCAGGGTGGGAGTCCCTGTGATGGTTACCCTGCGCGCCACCGTTCGACCCTTGATATTTGCGCCGATGGACATGTTTGGTGATCAGTAGATTGATTGTCATATAGCTGTAGTAATCTGAATTTCCGTAAGAAATTAGTTTGGAATTGCAAGAGGGAGGAAGTGGACGGCACATGGCTACAAATAGACTATTATAAATCTTTGGAATCATAGCTCGAATAAAACGCATTTCTTAGTATAACTAAATTTCTTGATAAACAATTGAATTTTTGATGATCAATACACTTGCAAAGTCTATTCAATTCTTAGCCCATATCAACGAACCATTTGCTAATGTTGATAAAAGTCCACCTACCCGATTGCAAAGTTTCCGTCTGCATTTGTGAACAAACTTGCAAATATCGCGCGGCATCGCATTGGTGTTTCCTTCAGGGAGATTTATAAGATGCGTGTGTGTGATACTTGTTCATGTCGATGAGAACCAGCCACTTTCTTGATATATCGAGTCCGGGGTGTTTTTAGTAATCGTCAGTAATAAAATGATTGAATCCATGCTGTATTGATATCACAAGAGAAACGATGGTGATAGAGAGGATTCGTGGATTACTTGAATTGATGTAGACCTATGCAAAATGTATCACAAAATAATAACTTGCATTCACTGTCGATCACTGACCATTGCAGGTTTGTGTCCATTGGAGTCCCAATACAGGTGAGTGAACCGATTGACAGTCTCGCTCCCCCCCCCCCCCCCCCCCACTCATCAAGAGATCTTCGGATCAGAAAGTTCAATTCTACTCATTAATGTGCCATTGGAAATAAGCTTTAATGGTTGCCTGCCAAACATGTCTATAGAAGCCATGCTAATATGGGGGTCAGAACAATCCGACCATACATATTCTGAAATAAATACATGTTCTGAATCTTTATTGTGGTGAAAATATATCAATTAATATCACACTGTAATACCCCCAAAAAATTATTTCAAAAAATCGAACTTTGGTTTTAAATCAATTTCCACTAGTAAATTGATATAATTCGAACCAAAATGTATTAAATATTGCCCTCCCCACTGTAACCCAACCGTCAGACCTTGAAAATGCACAGACTCTATCACGCGCCATATAGTTTTTATCCAATTCTAACCAACATTCTTACCACAAAACGATGAAAGGCAGAAAAACCGTTGTCCCTCTCATCTACGAGATCAAATAGAAATTGCTCTTCTCTTGAAGAAATAGTATGTCTAAAACCATGGCTGCTACCAGGTAAGCACACTTTCGAAGATGATCAGTCGCCCATCCTTCAACGATTTCAGCTTTCTTCTACTCTCTGCAAATTAAAACTGATTCTGTCACTCCACCTCTATCGCTAATTAACCGCTTGTCTCGCGCGGGCTTGACTATTACAAACCACTTGTTCATTACTATTTATCTTCGTAACCAACGTGGGGACTTCCAACGCAGTAACCGAGGCTCTTTGAGTTATTTGTCCTTCCTGATACAGAGAACTTTGAACCGAGTAAACTGAGATCGAGAACATAAAAGGCGTGAAATGTTATATGTACTAGTAATACTTTCAAATTAAATTGGACTATCAGTAATGAGGACACAATTCCCTTCCCTTTCTGATAATCATGTTACAATCTGTCTGTCCCAATTAAACTCTAATTAAAATAGGTATTACAAACGAACTACTCACGTCAAGGACCTTCAGACCTTAATTATTTTAGGCTGTGCCTACCATCGATTACCGTTTCAATAGTACATTCATTTTGTCTCATTGTTGTTAACTTTAGTTTTTCAGATTAATAATTCTAGGGCCGGGGAGGTCCGTATGCCAAAAGTTACCCGGTTTAAAGTTGACCTGCTAAGTCAAATTAGTTTGCCTCAATTTTTTTTATATTCACATTTTCTTCGTAACGTAACTAGCAAATTTTTAACGATTTCAATGCAAATTTCAAATAAAATACCTCGCGTTGGTGTACAAGGGATAACATGTCTTTTTCTGGTGGGACAAAATACACTTAGACCAGTTCTAACTTTAAACCCGCTCTTTTGTGCATACGGACCATGTGTTCCTCAACCGACCATTTAGTATTCACTTCGAACACCAAAAGTCCTCAGTCTGGAACATCACGCACGGTGTTCCAAATTAGGAACGCTTAGTCTTATGGTGTATCCCGACACAAGTGTTCCATTAAACGTGTTTTTAGTGTGTTTTTAGGTGTACACTTTGCAGTGTGCTTGTTCAGATTTCAAATTGTGATACACTTTGCCTGGACTTTGAGTCACTTTTGGCCTAGATTTGCTTCAGCGTTATTATTGTTTTTAGTGGCATTGAAGCTGACCATTGCTAAAGCTAGCCAGATATAATAGGCAATTCTGGCCGTAACAGCCTTTGATTTCTAGACACAATGTCCCTCGGGCCTCTAGGCTGTTTTTCAGTGAAACTGTAAACCCGATCTCCGCCTTGGTCTTCCCACACAAGTATGCTGGCAGGTCGTCACTGGAGGCCAATCTATACCACTAATTCCTTGGTGTGCGAGGGCCCAGCAAATTGCCTCGAACGAGTTCGTAAAGGTTTTAATTGTCTGCAGTGTGTGTGTGGTTTGTCCGTCGGTCCATGCTAAATGTGTGTGAGTATTGGCAATCAAGTTTATCATAGCAAACTCGGAATTGTGTGCTTCTTGAAAGCTTCTAACCTCAAAAAGTGTTTTTTAATCATGGAGTGATTGTAGGATGAGTTCATTCTAGTATGTTTTAATATTGTTCTTAGCTAATGGCTACTTCAAATCAACCTATCGCTGTTAACGCGACAAAGGCAATCTGATATTTTTATCCTCATGTTCATTAACAAGATGTTGAACCTGTTATGTACTGCTACTCCCTTGTTGTATCTCCCACTACCTTCTGCATCGATTGTGGTTTCATAGGCCATCGAGCTGGACACATTCCCGGTCATAAAGGTGGATTAAACAAGCATTAAAGAACTTATGAGCCACACTGCCTTTTGGAAGCTGTTTATTATTCTATTCAGATCTATCTCTTGTGCCGGAGCCGTCAGAGTAACCCCCTTTCCAGGATCCCAAGAAACACTCGATCCAACAATATATGCTATCATTACTACCGTACCAAAGAAAAATGGCCCTGGAGATGCCGACCTAGAAGACCCATCTTGAATGTAATGCCCCTCAGGGCTCCGTCCTTGGCCCCCCTTCTGTTTGCTTATTAAATACAGCGGCGTCATCGCTACCAATCGTGGGGGGAACATTGTAAATTTGTCTCGACCCCTCACCTCCACCCCCACCCCCCCCGATCTTTTTCGAACCGCCCGTCGGTTAAAAAAAATGGTATATACCAGCGAGCGCGGCAAGCCGATTATTTTAGTAATGCTTGTATTTTAACAAAACTGTTTACCTTTTCAAAACAAGTATGTAGTAAATCTAAAAAATAAATCAAAAATAAAAATAAAAAAACTCCACCGGCACTGCGTTGCGAATCTTGCAGCAAACTCGCCGGCAGGCGTGGCGGAACTTGCAAACTCCCGCCGGCATGGCGTGGCCCACTTGCAAATCGCCGGCAAATGGCGTGTCCAACTTGCAAACTCGCCGGCAAGGCGTGGCCAACTTGCAAACTCGACGCGGTTTGTCAAACTCGACGTTTTATGTCCGCTCTAGTGTGCCAGTATTCCAACCTCCGGCGCGAAGGCGCGGAACCCCTGCAATGATCGCTTTCGAAACACATTTCATGCAAATTTGATAGAAACAATTGCAAATTGATAGACACAACTTGAAATTTGTTAGTGTTTCACCTTATTATGCTTTAGGTATGATAACGGTATTAAAAAGAACAAATATATATTTTGATTGTTTAGGTTTCGTTTTTAAAAACAATACCTGTAACGCGTTCTGGAGAGTTCTGTGTATTAATCGCCCCCCCCCGGAAGGGGGATACGGGAGGTCTCCCCCGCCCGCGCGAAGCCCACGGAACCCCTGCATTATTCACTCACTTTCCTTTCCAAACCATTTTCTTATGCAAATTTGATAGAAACAATTTGAACAATGGTTACTTTATAATTATTCTAGGTATATCAACAGTCTTAACTCTAGTTGAAGGGTTGGTTTTGTTTGACTATAAAATTTATAAGAGTTCATATTCCAACCGGTGCAGTCGTGGCGGGAGTGGGCCCTCCCCGCGCTTCGCGCGGAACCCTGCTAATTATTCACTTCAAAAAACATTTTATTATGCAAATTGATAGAAACACTTTGAAATGTACCGTACAAGTGCCGCTCACTTTATAATGCTTCCACATATGATCAACTATCTCGCCGTTCGATGATCGATCGCCGTTTTTGGGATGTAAAACGCTTTCCAGCTATTTAATGCTGAGGAATATGGCCATCTTTTAAGTTTAGTAAAAAAAACTGTCATAAAAAATACTAAAAATCTACGGGACCAATTTAGATCCCTTAGAAAAAAAATATTTTCACGGTACGCCTCCGTTCTACAGGGTTAATCAAAAAAAGAAAATTGTGCAACTGCTGACCTGAACTCGACATGTTGACATAATTTTTCTGACTATCGAAAGTATTCATTTTTTTACAACTATATATTCTGAAAAAATGAAAGAATCGCTTAAAAAGGAAGCTCTCATGGATCAATAGCATGTTTACAAACCGATTTGAAACCGATTTTTTTTGGATGAGAGTTCTTTGCATAAAAATATTGCACCTTTCACTTGATCAGATGAAAGTTTCATTGATCAATGACATGTTTTAAAACGAATTTGAAATAGATTAATATTTGGATAAAAGTGTTATTTCTTAACAATATGCACAAATAACACTGTTTCTAAAAGACCTTTAATATTGCTCTTTTTGCCTTGTCCACAAGTCACGTTTCAAAACGTTATAAACGTTCAATTCTTGCTGGCAGGAAGTATTATACTTATTTCCTTGTTATGTCCCTTAGTTTTCAATGAAGTCTTCCTTCATCGTTGATTTCTACCATTGGACTTGAAGAATTGTCTTCCACCTTATGGCAATGGACAAGTTAAAGTAGTTAAATTTCAGAGAATAAAGTTCAGGGCTGATAGCCATGGGTGGTGCGAGTCTGTGCGACTCACCCCCCCCCCCAAAGAAAAAAACCCAAAAATGACAAAGGTCCCGCTTTATCATGTTGAAGGTCCGCTTTTTGCCCTGTTAAGTTTGCCCGCGTGTCTACAAATACTTGATTAGTGTATGTTTTCTCTGAATAGTCCAATAATTGTATGCATTTGACCCCACAACAAATTGCAACACAAACAATTTTGTGTGTTAATAATACTCTGAATAGTCCAAAAATAATATTTAAAATCCTACCAAAATCAACCAAGTGGAACATGTAGAAATAAGGGGGATACGTTTGTGACAGGGGTAAAAAATTATAATTGTTCGACTTGATTAAATGATGTACCAATTTATTTGGGCTACTCCTAAGGTTTTTAAAAAATGTATAGTTTTTGCCCTATCTCCGCGTTATAGTTTTAGTACAATGGGATCATAACAGTTCAAGGTCATCCGGGGGTAAAATTCATAGAAGGTCCTATTTTGATCGGCTGGTTGTAAACTGTTGACAGTTGTCCCACTAAATAAGTAAATGTAATATCTTCTTTGGTTGAACTTCTATATGAATTACAGAGCTATGACTAGCGACCTGGCCTCCCATAGACCCTTTAGCCCCCAGTCCATTTTGCGTTCCAATTAATGCCAACAAATATTATAGATGTGCAACCAGTATATTTTCCGGGTTCTGTAACCATTAGACGAACAATTTTGACACCATTTTTATAACGAACGGATAATCCTGAAATTTACCCCCCATTGGTGACCTTGAACCGCTATTTTGACTCATAACTATTGAGTCTAGCACCCGCAGATATGCAACTCTAACTTTTTATAATCCTGGAAATGTAACGAACACTTTGGCATACGTTTCGACGCGTTTTGATACTTTTCATATGTGACCCCTGTATAAACCTTACCCCCTTAAAATTATGTTCCACTTCTTTGATTTTATTAGACTTTTGATATGTTGTTTTTAAAGGTAATTTCAATACATTCTGTTGGAATTGATTCTGTTGCAATTAGTGTTGGTTAAGGCAGCATTCATCCTATTTTGACTGGTCTGAATGACTATCGGTCAATGCACTGGTCAAATCAGATTTTTGGACGCGACGGTAAAAAAAAAATTGGGGGCAACAAACCTGCGAGCGCAGCGAGCCGCAAAAAATTGTTTGTCGGAAAAAGGTTCCCAATAATTCCTGGCTACGGGCCTGATAAGTTAATTGAAAGAGATCTTGTTTTCGCCATCGGGACCATTGATAATTGACTCTTTCAATTTTTAATAGCTTACAATGTTTTAAAATTAGTAATATAATTCATGCACTGATTATCCTTGAATTCACTGAATCTGATTATCTGAAATTGTGGAGCAAAGGTCAGAAAGTTACTATGGATCCATAAAAAAAAAAAAACATAACGGCGAATCGAATTTGCTTCAATGTTTGTGTTGGTCTATATTCACAGTAATCTTTCAACACCTAATTCTTGACTGTTTGAGTAAATATGGAATATTTAATAATTGGTTCATCTTTTTGCATCATTGTTTTGTTCTTTTTTGTTTATATTGGCGCCATGAGCGCCATTGTTTTGGCGGATTTGTGTGCGCTATATCAGCTCCATTAGTATTATTATTAAAGGCAATTGGTTAAAAGTCCGAGTGTTTTCACAAAATATTTTAAGAATACAAAACTATATGGTATTTTTTTTTTAAAAAACGAGAATTTTTAAAAACGGGTCATTTATAATATTTTGTAGCATTAAAAAGAAAACAATTGGTTATTCGCCGAAGGCCCGTAACGGGTCGGCATTTGAGCCCATTTAAAAAAAAATCGAAGCATGATTTCAGATTAACCTTTCGTGGGATGACCTTTGACATTTGGACTATTTTTCTTATATCTCTGAACCATACGTTGTAAGTAGTATCAACTATAACCTTTTTTCATATCGTGTTACAAGGACAAACACTTTGGTACCCTTTACAAGCAATCCTGCATTTTTTAGTTTTGGACCCCTGTCTTATGATTTTTTCCCCCTCCTGGATTCCCCCACACTCACTTTCAGGAGGGCACCCCGCTAAATTTGTTCCATTAACCTTCCACAGAAGACAATCACTGAGAATGATGCCTCTGCTCTCCACGGTGACGGAATTGCTCCAAATGACCCACTATACATAATACCGGCGCGTATCGCGGAAAATTTGGAAATTCATGGTACAGAGTATTTGCCAACGTTTGATGTTTTTCGACGAGGGAGGGCCGATGGCCCCGGATCCTCCATTGGTAAGGGGCGGTAAGTACCATCATGGGGGGACATTCGAATTGTGTCCCCCACCCCAAAAAACGTGGGGGGGACATGTCCCCTGTCCCATACCGATTGACGCCCATGCTTTTACATAACTGCATTGGTCAATATCGCAAACATGGCATTAAGTATCTATAGCTGATGATGTCGTACTCAATAAGTTTGATTCCTACGCGGCCTGGCGATGCTGCCTGTTGTTTGTTTAGGCTATTAAGTGAATTGAAGATTGCAAGTGCTTGGGCGTATAATTAATAAACTTAAGGGTGAACAATTCCAAGCAGGGATCTTTCTTGGCCTGTTCCGTTTATCACTCAGCCCTCAAGGATTATCTCATGTTGGTGGCCTTGCGATCAACATCCTCCTCATTAAAACTTGGGTTTGGTTTTTGACAGTGGCGGAGTTGAGTGATCACATTACTTCTCTTCGCGCTCCTTAAACTGACAAATTGTAAATAAGTCACATCAGGAGGTTTCTGACGTTTAATGAATGTAATATATGCTGTCGGGCCCTTGTCCTGTCAAGAATGGACTGCGGTTCTATCCCTAAATCGTGTCTCAAGAAAGGAACTGGCACGCCTCCAAAAATTGCAAAATAGGTAGCCAGACTTGTTTTCAGAAGCCTAAGCGCAACGCACACTTCCCATGACTTCTTGAATTACCAATGGCTCTAGTTTACTGCTGAGAAAAAATTTCGTACGTTGTGCAACTATAAGGTTCTGAAAATCTGCCAATCCCAGCTACCTCTATTCATTTGAATCATAGATATTCCTCATATTCTATCAGTTCCATAGCTGCCGGTGAGTGGTTGAGTGTCTCGTGTTCACCGGTCGCGTAGGAGTTTTGAAGACCGGGCTTTTTCCATAATTGGCCCTCGTCTCTGGAACCTCCTTGCCTGCCACAAGAAAGCTAATTCCATCATTCCTTTCAAAAAGCTTCTTTACACACTTTTATCAACATTTAAGCTATCCTGTTTATTCCCTTCCTTCTTTGCGCCTAGTATCCTTGGCAAGTAGGCGCTTTATAGCCTACAAGTTCTTGCTATATTTCGATATATTAAAGAGAATACTACCGCCTTTGCCTCAAATGACAAAGTCACAAGCCCAAGAATAACTGAAGTCAGCAGCCAAGAAGCGCTATACTAAATCCACTAGAAGATCCGAGCAGAACCTTGATGCCACACTGTGGTTATTGAGGAACATGTTAATCCAGGCGGACTGAAGCAAGCAATTCCTGCTGCCTAGGAGGACCTGAGGAAGCTTGATGACAAGAAGGTTATCCCACCTATAAGAATCAAAGGTGTGAAACAATTGAGGGCGCCTGGACACGTGGCTTCCGGCCTTTGGCCAAACGGGTTCAGACTAATAACAACCAACCTTTGATGAACCTTCTTTCAATCAAAATAGCAGACACCCTTTACAACCTGACCTGGACCTTTCACTTTGGTGAAAGATTCCAGAAGGCCTGAAGAACGAACAACACATACACCTGGGTCGACAACATTCTGCCAGTAATCGGAGATTCCACTATTCCATGTTATAATTTTTGTAAAGACCACTGATCATGGGCAACACAAAACCAGGGCACTTTCAACAGCGTTCATTACTCTACCAAGAAAGGCGACTTCTATCTACCCAAAAAACTAAAGAGGAACCACACTGTCACCACTGGCGTCTAAGATCTACAACTCATTGCTGCCTCAACAAATATATCCCATTCTCAGAGGGAACCAGAACGGCTTTCGCAAAGGCAGATCAACACTCCCACAGATACTTACTCTCAGAAGGATCTAGAAGAGTAGAGATTTCCAAGAGAAAACCTTCAAGTGTGTTTGTAGCCTTCTCCAATATAAGGTGTCTCTAATATCATGGTCCGAAAGTGTTAGTACAAGCTGGTTTTGGTGGTAACACCAAGTCAATTGAGATTAAGGACTGACTCGGAGGATTCCAGAGATAGCGCCCTCAATTTTCTATAAAAAATCATGGTTTTTTTTGCCATGTACATATAATTGTCTACATATTAAATACTGTTGTGAAACAGCCTAAACTAAATCGATGTCCTTCTTCACCGAAACCACAACTTTGTTTATGACATTTTGGATCACGGAATTTAAAAAAATACACAGTAGCCTATGGTTACTAAATACTTCTTTATGGTTACGAGCATCAAAACGAAAGATCGATCATTTCAAACTTGGAATTGGAGCCGTATGGGACTATATTTATTTGATATTTAAAAATTCCAAATAATAATATATTTAGAAATCTTGATTCAAACATGAATATGATGACTGGTATAAGATAACAAGATAATTCCAAGCTGATGAGAGGTACCAATGACTAATTGGGCTCAGTTCTTAATCTATTTATTGAGCTGTCCATCTGCTGAAATTCTCGAAAAGAGTGATACTTTGCAAGAGTATATTTGGGAAGGAAAGAAAACTCGCTACGGGCAAGTTTACACGGTTCATCTCTTCAGCCTACGAGCACGTCTGTTCCATTCGGATTTCGGTGATGAGTGTAAATCATGTATCCGGCTTTCTTACTAAATGTCAAGCGTACCTTCGGAACTCTTTGGATAAGTGTTCTCGTCGTCTCATGCGAAGAACTCTACAAGACATGAACAGACACAAGGCTCATCTTCAAAACACTATAACACTCTCAAATTGATATTCGACCTTACCAGCCCCCCCCTACTCAATACTCCACTGTTACTCAAGTCATTCGTCGCGCTAATGCGGAACTCTATGACTTTCTGACTATTCTGCAAACCGAGCAAGTTTGATCGTTTTGAAGAAGGCTAAAACAGCATTGCAGGATTTCCAATACGGACATCGCACCAAGTTGTCTAGTTGTCACAATACCAGACGATCTTCCCCTCTCTGATGATGAATGTTCATTTTTGAGTAAAGGGAACTTTCATTTATACATTTGCAACCACACACTGACACCTTCGCACCGTTCTCGACACTGAGCTTTTTTCAGAAGACTTCGACTGAAGGCCTTCTTTCATGATAAAGACAATGATCAACCCGAAACCGACATATTCGAAAAGCTCAACGCCAATCATCTACATGGACCCCTCCATCAGGTCAAACTTAAAAATATTGGATGAAGTTAATTGACAAGATGTTTTGGACATAACCATTTCTTGATACAAAAACGGTCTTTGCAAATATAGTAATCTTACTCCTGCAGAACGCCAGGGCACTCAAATCACTGCGCCAAAGGGATGAACATCATCATTAAATCCGCCGACAAAGGCGGCGTAGTTGTTGTTTGGGTCCGAGAACTGTATTGCGGAAGCCATGCGTCAGCTGAATGATCAGTCTACTTACCAACACCGGAGAAAGACCCAACGGATGCAAATCAAGATCGGACCAGGCCACGGTTCAATAATTCTCATCAAAAACAATGATCTCCAGCTACTGCTCATCATGGATAAATCCGTCACCTGCTCAAATCATATTCTACATGCTTCCTAAATTACAGAAGGAAACTGTCTGGTCGTCCTATAATATCAGCTCATAGTGGCCCCCGGTCTTCATTGCCGCATATGTGGACAGTATTCTACAACCCATCGTGCAATCATTACCTTCATGTTAAGACACATCCCATGCTCTTCGCATATTAGGGGACTTTCGTTCATGGTCCACAATAGACTCTTGTTTTACTGGATATCTGCTCCTTATATTCTACCTCGATACCAAATGACGACGGTCTCTTGTTTCAAGCATTTTCTTGATCTCCGGAATAACCAGTCACCATCTACCCCCACCATCTGCGGTGAACAGAAATGGTCTCAACCTGAAACCATTTTACATTCCCCGGCAAGCATTACTGGCCGGTCACGGTGCGTAGGCCATGGGCTCAAACTTCGGTCCTGGCTACTCTTCTATTCGCTTTGGACACTTCGAGGAACTTCTGTTTTCGTCATACACTGGCCCAAAGCCAGTCGCTCTACAGACGCTACATTGATGACATCATGGGGTTCAGGAAGGTACACGCTCTGAATTGGAACATCATCCAGTACGTTTGGATTTTTCAACAATCCCTTGCTTAACTTGGACATCTACGACACTATGATTAATCTTAGACGTTACCATTTCCATTGATTCGGACAGGCTCTCAACCACAGTCTTTTACAAGCCCACAGATTCTCATAATTATCTCCGATATTCTTCTAGCCATCCATATAGTGTAAGAATTCCATCACTTATGCCAGCTCCATCGTCTTTCGCAGACTCGGTGACACAGGCTTGGACTTCAACCAACAATCCGAACTCATGGTATCTTCTCCACGTGTGGCTATCGGAACATATCACTTCATCTGCTGTCGAAAGGGATTAACCTGTTAGATATGAGAGAGCAGCGCAACCCTCTGAGAAGACTTCCAAGGACAATGAACCGTATACCATTGGTCCTGAACTTCCATCCGGTCAACAAATCAATTCGCCACATCATTACAAAAGAAACTACGATTCTCTGCCACACCACAAACTAAGGGACATCTTCAGGATTTCCCATTACTGCATGGCGCCGCGAGCAACATCTCTAACCACTTGTTCGTGCCAGTGATCCCCCCAACCTCATCTCCAGGCATGTCCCATGCAATCGTAAAACGCTGTAAGACCTGCCAATATGTTCTTAATTCCCCCCAAGATCATTGGGACCAGGGGCGCGAACACCCATATCCAACCTGAAATTTACTTGTATTAGTAAAAACGTAATTTATGCATTGTTTGCTGTCGATGGGCAACTTTACGTTGGCGAAACCAAAACCCCTATTGCCGTCCGTTTTTTCTGACCTATCCGCTACATCGAAAAGACATCAGATCCAAGCCTGTTGCCGTCCATTTAACAACCGCGACCATTGCATTAATGATGTTACCATCACAGGTGTTCTCAGTAAGAGTGGCAAACTATGACTCCCACGTCAACATCCGAAACAACTTATCATCGGTACTCTTAAACACCCATCAGCCTGCTGGCATCAACGTGAAGTTCGACATATTCAAGTGCAACGGCGCTATGTAATCATTTGTAACTCACCTCTTGTCATAGAATCGCCTTGTTTTCTCTTGATCATTTCGGTTACCATCATGATTACTGCATGATTTGCTTATGCTTGTGACATCTTAGACTTTAATCTGCTTTTGTAATGTTAGTTTTATAGCTCTTGTAGTAGTTTAAGAACCCGACGAAAAACATTTGTCGAAACGTCGTTTTTTTTTTTCCTTCTTCTCTTCGTATCGTGTCTAAACACTGTGGTTCTCAAATATGATCCAGCCAGAGAGGGGTACAAAGTCTGGTTTTTAGGCGCCGTTTTCCTGAAATTCCACAGGTCCTTGTTTGTGCATTGTTGCTCCAGCAGGGGGCAGACCAAGAGGTTCCATTGTCTGTGTGCGGTTCCACAACCACAGGTAGTATACTGTCTGCTTCCAGATAGCCCCACTTCTGCAAGGAAAACTTAGATCGGGCCAATTCTGGTTCCAATCTGTTGAGGCTCGCCATTCAGCCCATGAGGAGTCAGCTCCAGGTGGAGATGGCTCACCAGGTTCAATACAGATAGAGGTTTACTGGTTGATGGCAACGTCTTCTTTCCACAGGCACCAGACCATATACATGTCATTATACTGTTTTAAACATGTATATCTACATAGCACTGTTTCCATACCTTATTCTCCTTGGCCACACGGACCATATATGAAATCTACAGTGAGAGCAGCAACCTAGAATCTCTCTATCTCTCTCTCTCTAAGATGATTATAACTATATATAGATAAATTATAATTTGAGCTCTCCGCGCTTATGATATTAGGGTAATTGAAAACAAACAGGTTTACATATTCCATGAGTTGGATTAAAATAAAGTAGACAAATAATCTATCTCGTTTTATTGATGCGGTGGGTTTTTTTTTTTTTTGGGAGGTGTCCAATGTAGTACACCTTGCCAAGCCTGTAGAAATTGGTTGATTTAAGGGATAGAATACGTTTGCTAAAAATTAAATTTAACGGCACATTATGACCCTTCATTTCAGAACCTCATATTTTAACTTGTACAATGGTCAAATTTGCTGTGAAATAACTTAGCTAATGCAATACTGAGGCCTAACACAATTATAGCAATAATATCTGACCGTTTAAAGGCTGGCTCAGAGATTTTCCCGATGAGAGCGCAATCATAGTGTTTTTTGCATGTACATTAATCGCTTGTCATATACTAATCACTGTGTGAAATAAATAAGCTCAAACGAAGTCCTTCCTATCCATATCCAGATCCAGGGCTTTGATCCCTCACGATGGAGGAACCCCTCCCTAGAATGCTTCCACAAATCTCTATCTTGGCCATTCTTGTCCAAGTTGGACAAAGTTGTTTTGTACATTTCGTCTCCTCCATTCTGGTTTTTTGGACGTCATGGTTTCCTGGGGGTCCACTCTGTCCACGCTGTTGGTCCACCTGTTATCCTGCAGTCTAGCAAAATGGCCTGCCCATCTATGTTTGGCACTCCTAATGCATTCGATAATATCAGGAACTCCTGTCTGTGATCGGATCCCAGCAGTTTCTCTTTCTATCTTGGAGTCTGGTGCCAGCATGATGCTCCATTTCCTCTGTGCAACTGCAAGCATCTCTATCGTGGTGTTATTCAAAGCCCACGTTTCACTGGCGTATGGCATAACAGGAAGAATGTATTCATTGAACACCTTTCTCTTTAACCCATACTTGTCTTCTTGTTTTCCTGATGTTTCCACTTTTGCAAATGCTGCCCAGCCTAGTCCAATGCTCCATCTGATCTCAGCAGTTAAGTCACCATCACGCATCACTGTCGTCCCAAGGTGATGATAGCTGTTGACCCTTCAAGACTTTCCCATCTACAGTTATCTTGTTTCTGGTGTTTTTGTCATTAGCCATCACTTTGGTTTTCCCCAACATGCATGCTGAGTCCAACAGGTTTGCTGGTGCTGTGAATGTCATTTAGCATGCTTTCCAATCCCTCTGGGGACTTGGCAATTAGGATAATATCGTCGGCAAAGGATCAGGTGAGAGAGATTTTCACCATCAATTGTTAGTCCTCTTACTTCCCAGTTAACTCCCTTATGATGGCATCTTGAAGGCATGAGGTGAGGAGTTGGGTGAAAGTTCTGATGTCTTGCTCCCCTCTCTAGCTTGATCTTGTCATGTCCTTGTGGAGCTTTAGGGTGGAAGAGGAACCACTGAAGGTAACGTAAGAGATTGATGTAGGCGGGTCAAATCCTTGGTTTTCAAGTGTGTGAAGAGTGGTTTGAATTAACCAGAGTCCAAACGCCTTCTATAGGTGCAACAAAGGCAAAGCTGAGCGGGATCTATACTATTGGCTTTTTTTAGATGGCATAAAAACATGTATGTGATAAGTGGTAGAAAATCCTGGTCTAATATCAGCTTGGGCTCTTGGTTTGTGTTGTTTCCAGAGTGTTCAGCAGTCGTTTAAGCAGGACCTGTGCGCATCTGGTACATTACAGGTAGGAAGGCTATTGGGCCTGTAGTTTTTGATAGTCAGATGTATCTCCTTCTTATGGAGAATAGAAACAGATGCATTCTTCCAGTTGTTGGGGACTCTTCCCTCTGAAAGGCATCTGTGATCGCTTTGTAAGTACCTCAATAATGGGTTCACCTCCATCTTGAAGAACTCCTGCTGTAATACTATCCTCTCTAGGGGCTTTATCTCGCTTAGTTTCTTTACTGCATCTTTATTCGGAAGGCATGATGGAAGGGGGTGTGTGTTGCCACTTTTTGGGTACATGACCACAAAAGGTTTTTCTTGTGGGTTGTCTGGTGCTGTAGAGGTTGGGGTAAAACTCTTCACATCTTTGACCTATCGAAATCTTCAGTTAGAGTGCCATCTTTCTCCTTCAGGGATTGATGTTGTTCCTTCCTAGACAATGTTTCCGTCTTGCTGATTTAAGTCCTTGTTGTTTTCAAGAGCTTTCAGCTGTTCTTGCTAGTTGTAATGATGAATTTCCTCTTTCATCGTCGCTGATGTCTTGGCAAGTCTCAGTGTATTCTAAATGTGGATTCCCATTCATCTATA
>JAMKCH010006934.1:0-98203 GCA_023653785.1 Ophioderma brevispina
GGTGTGGTGTAAGAAATAGAATAAAAGAAGATCTCAGAAGAGCTCAGAAAAGCGGGGAATTTCTGGAATGTACCTGGACCGTTAGTGATTTCATTAGAATACACGGGAAAATTCTGGATGACATAGATGGCGCCCTACTGTTTCTACAGGCACAGTGCTGTGTGTGTGGGTGATGACTATGAACATTCTAATATGCGAACATTGGAGCTGAATCCAGATTATGATTTAATGGACTATATTTAGTACATGACTCTATAGAGAGGACTTAGTCCTTCTAGAAGTTGTTTGAGAGGATATATAAAGCCCTGGTGAGAGGATGAGGCAGAGTATCACAACATCTTACTCCAAGTTCTTAAGATAGTTTCTTAACCATCGTGCTCCAGTTTATTAGCAGAGTTTCCAATTGACAGTGACCGTAAATCACGTCTATGTACTAATCCCCATATAGGGGACATTGATCAAGTAAGTCTCATCTCCAGCAGTTTCGTCCGATTGTGTAGCCGGGTTTCGGTTTTGTATTCCGTGGCCTCTGAGTTATCCAGTATAAACAGCTACAGCACTTTGGACTTTATATTTAGCGACCTCCGAGCTCGGGAGTTAAGGACTGGTTTTCTTCAGTAAGAGACAAGTCGTGCCGTGGACACGTCCCCACTATGAAATTGGAGTTTTTTGCGCTGGAATAATTCGCCAGGACTCTTTTGCAAGTTCCGGGCATCTTAATTGTAATCTCGCTGCATCCCGCCTGCGCGTCGCGGCACACCCCAGGTAGTAAGTTTAGTAGTTCATAAATTAACAACTTCATTATAGATAAATCTTTGATTATTGACACCTACTCGTGTTTGAATGAGATTGATTAAACACACAATTAATAAATACTACTTTGTTTTAAATTTGTAAGTTCAAGTTCACCACAGTGTATTGACTAGTTATTCAGGAGTTTCATCCCTGTAGTTTTGAGGTGGTTTTGGCTTGTCAAGGTGACCGTAACATACTCTCTTCCATGCAAACACTACTTGTGGTCTGCTGACGTAGAGATTAAGTGCAACGGCAATTTGAACTAACATCCTAAAATTCAAATTTCAAGTGCTTTTTTCTCCAAAATTTCTTCATCCCACATATTTGTTGGATGAGAAAGTTTGCTCAAAATAGCGTTTTCTAGTTATAGTGCAAAAGGTGTAGCGGTCTGTTTGGTAGATTAAATGGAATTGATGAGGTAAACTTGGCCAAGTGAGTCGATTTAGCGGTATGTCGCCATTGGTCTAACGTATATTTCCAACCTCTAAATCCCACTTCAGTTACGAAACATTAATGACCTTCCCCGCCTGGAAGTACAAGCGCCCTAACCTATGGTTATATCCGCCCTCCTCTGCTGTTGCACTTGCAACACAAACACACAGCGCCCCACCCTCGTTTGTTTTTTCAATCCCGCCTCAGGGTTGTAGACACGATCCTGCCGATTTGGGCAAATTTGGGATTTTCCAAACGTATTTTTGGGAGCTGCTACGTGCATTTACTATGTGCCAGTCTCTGTCCCCAGTCGACATTAAAAAAAAACTCCTTCAATCCTCTGTAAACCTTTGTTAAAGATCTTATTAATATCATGATAAATTAAGAAAAATTATTGGCTTCAAATCCGTCGGGGTTAGTGGATTAACCGCTGCAAAATAGTGTTTAATTCCAATAACGGTCATTAGATTTAATTATTCGTGACCGCCTAGTTTTAGTCAGGTTGTGTGTAACCGTCGATAGCGTAAGAGAGACCTCTACGTTAAGTCTTTGAAACAGATAGCACCCGGAAGTTGAGCCGTTTTAAGTGCTGTGACTGTTGGTGGCATGTCCTACCCCCCTGTCCCGCCATTGAATCATGCCATGCTGACTATGATGGAATCCTATCTGACCTCATTCTGATGTTTTTAAACAAAAAATTATCTTTCCGGTCATTAAGTTGTAATTATGAATAAAAACTCATATGAGTTAACTGACTTTCTGCTAAGATCTCCATTGTGTAATTTTCAATATGAATATGCTGTAAAGTGATATTGACGACTGCAACCATCGGTGCGTTGTCTTTCCCGATTGTGTTGATGATTTTTGTCGATTGCTTGATTTTATGTATTATTGTTTAAAGATTGATTTTTAATGACATGTTTAAGAACATAAAAGACGTGAAATCTCTGTACAGACTTTTTACATGGTGAGTGTGCAGGGTTTTTGTCGCCAATTTTGATCCCGCAAAGTACAGGGGTTTAGTAGAAAACATTTGGGAAAATTGCCAGCTTTTTAGTCTAAATGTATCACAGAAGTAAAATGACGCATCAACAGGTCCACTCTGCTTATTAAATGGGTGTTGGTTTGCTATTTTATTTTTAATTAGTGAATAATTAATCTAAACCACACAAAGTGTACGCCGCCTGACTGTCGCTGAGCACCCTGCAGATGATACACGTATAACAAGAAAAGCTTAATGGTGTGGGTTAGGATTATGCTCAGGTGTTAGTGATGGGACATACTTTTAGTACTTCACTGTAATCCAATAGAGTAAGAATTTTACAATGAAAAAAATATATAACTCTGTGGAAGACTGATATTGGATAATGAAAATTGAAAATATAACAGCTTATAACCCCTCTTCCCTCGTCCAAGCATCTGGCAACTGTACAAAATGCTTCGATGCACAAAGTCGCACGCGGTAGTTTTTGGCCATTATTTTTTCTTATCTTTTTTGGACTTTTTGGAAATTTTTCCCTCTAACCTGAAAAATAATATAAATATATATTTTAAAAGAAGCAGTAGCGAGATTCGAACCGGAGATCACTGTATTATGAGGTCAGCTACCTAACAACAAGGCCAGCAAGGATTGGTGTGCCAGATTTGCACTTATAATCCATCATAACATTTACGGAATAAATCGCTACTGCTATTGTGGTCAGCACTCAATATAATAGAGGTCCTTAGTTTTCCGAAACGTCGAGCGTAAACGTTCACGTAAGACGTCATGTGACCCAGTTTTGACCAATCATAGGCAATAGATCATGCTTTACGTGAACGTTTACGTGCCACGTTTCGGAAAATTAAAGGTCTCTATGTGCTTCAGGAGCATGAGTGGTGGTCAAAATCTCACATTTGCCACAAAGTCGATGCCATGCCGTACAGGCCAATGGCTGCAACATGCAGGTCGCCCAAATAGGCTAATATTACTTTTGCTGCCCTTTGCCCGCCACTTTTTCGGTTTTAATTTAGAAATGATTTAGGGTAATAGTAAAGGTTAGAATACAGATATGGACATTTGCAAGTTCCGTATTACTTATCAGGTTTCCGCGGACAGTCGCAAAAATACAAAAGCGAGGGTACGCAGTTTTAAATTTCATCAGTCCACGCCTAGCCCCGGTGGTCACTCTATACAGAGGCGTGCCCAGAGACCATCTACCCCGGGGACTGAGTGGCTGAAATGTGCCCAAAATAGGCTGATTTTTTTAAACGTTTTCCTCGAAAATCTGGGGCTTGAGTCCCCCAAGCCACCCTCCTGGGCACGCGCCAGCTATTAATAATTTGTATAGAAAACCTAAAGGTTCATTTCGTAATTCGGTTTTATTTATGGTTCAACGGATATCCTAAACAATATTTCTACAATTTCAGTTAAAGGTTGACTCAGAGATCTCGAAATATTATTTTTGTTTGTGTATTATTTGTCTGACTTTTAAATGCGCTTCTTTTCATACCAAAAAAAAATTAAAATTGGCTAAGCCGTTAATGAGTTAATTAGTGAGAGTTTGAGATGAATCTGATCTTTCGTTTTGATGCAGTAAACGTTATAGCATAACAGTATCATATATACTGTGTACCGGTGTAAGAAACTGAGTGTCCCCATGAGAGAGTGTCCTAGCTACCATGGCAACATGAACGGAATAAACCGTGACCTTGTAGACGAGGCCATTTGGGTACAGTACTGACACAAATGATGCATATAGCACTCAATGGAGAACACAATAGACAGATGCGTGGTAGGGACACTCAGTCACACGGACACTGTATTATATGACACCGGGACTGTGTAAACAAAAATTCCGGATCCGGAATTTTATAACATAGTTATGATTTTTTATATGAAATACATCGATTTGAGCTTAGCTAGTTCTCACAGTCATGAGGGCGTCCTCATCTGGAAATCTCCGAGTCAGCCGGGGGGAGGGAGGACAATAGGACAATAACAGCAACGGTGAATTCAAATCGGCATCAACATCCGGCGTAACCTGAGTGCTAGTCTTTATCAAAGACTTAACGGTACACGGTAGAAGGGCGCTCGTACACACATCGAACAAAGACTTGACTAAAGGCTATAGCTGGTCGCGAATATTTAAATCATAAATGACCGTTATTGGAAATTACACTGACCTCGACGGATTTTGACGTCAATTATTTTTTCCTAAATTATCATGATATTACTAAGATCTTTGAACGAAGGTTTAATAGGTGATTTTGTAATGTCACTGGGACCGAGGCTGCCATACAAAATAAGAATTCCCTAAGTTACCGCTTTGAAATCTCAGATGCTCAAATCGAGCAGATCGTGTCCGACCCCCAGAGTCAGCCTTTAATTCTGTTTGTGAGCAGTTTTTGAGCAAATGTTTGTTTCATGGTTTAAAATGTCCCCCGCTGATTCCGAATGACCTCTAGCTAGATGACCCGTTACCCCAAATGTGTTGAGGTAGCATTTCAGAAGCTAGGCTCTTTCCAACTCTCTTTGAAATTAATCAAAGTATAGACCTATAACGACTGAAAGCAGAAGGCTTTCTTTTACACAGACAAGTCAAGGAGGGTATACTTGTGTGACTTTTCTTTGTTAAAATTAGACACACAAGTAGCAAAATTAGACACACAAGCCATGAAGAAATAAAGCAAAACATAAGAAATGAAATCACACAGGTATATCTCATGCTCAGTTATCACAGAAGCGCACGCACAGACAGGCACATACGGAGCTCGTTTCTTATAGACACAGAGAGTTTTGAAACTCCGGAGTTTCAGCCTCCGTGGACACGACTACAAACACTGAAAATATTGAAATGCAGTTAGTTTTTGTCATAGGCTTTGCGTGGCGATTATTTTGAAGGTGGTTCATGACGAGATAGAGTGATCCAGCTGACCTGGTAACGACAGGATTTGACGTAACACTTTTACCCTCGTCTAATTCCATATTTGGCAAAGCCTTATCTTCTGAATCCTTAACAAGTTGAGCGTGTTATGCTTCCCCCACTCACCCATTCGCCGACCGTGTGTGCACTCCATAAAACATTAGGCTTATCATATGTTCCAAATTAAGATTTTCGTATTAGAACTTTCGGTGCTTTTCCAGTTCTATATAAACTGCAACAGTTGGCACAATTTTAAGAAAAGAGGCAACTTAAGAGACATACATACATACATACAAGGTCATACAACGCTCGGCATTGATCTTCAGAGTAGATACTGCACTTTTGGCAGAAGATGACTTATTTGCATACCTTTAGGTCTTGAGGTCTTTAGGTCTTAAACCTTTAGGTCTGCTTGCTTTAAGAATTAAATGTTATTCAATGCTGATCTTGCCCTGTGATTAGAATTACCAACTCCTATAGGCCTATAGAATGAACCAAACGTGGGCAAACTTTGTTTCAGCAGTATGTGAATTTGGGAATGAACCGTGTAAAACTTGAAGGGGATTGGTCAACGAAAAAAATTTCAAATAAGTTCATATTTTCAAAAATGTATATTGCAACTAAATATTGATTAATGCTAGCGATTCTAAATTTCGATCATGTTAATATAGACTGTACTGTAGGCTTACATCACGTGAGACATTATCCAGCTTAATGCATGTCTTAAGACACCTGCGGGCAAGACATTTATTTTCCAATGCAATGATTAATATCAACAAGTAATTCTAATTTTGTGATTTCTGCTGTGAATGATAACCCCACCTCATTTATGACCAGTACTGATTCATCGCTATTTGGGCAAATCTCCAATGGACGCAAATAGAATGAATTAAAGTTTCATAAGAAGTGAACTATTTGACTTCAAGAGGACATGGTGTAGAAGGGGTAAATGAAAGGAAGAAAACAAATTCCGTTGGAAGGGAATTAAAAATTCCTATAGGTCTTTGGTCAGACGTTAAATACTTAATGAGGTTGGAAATATTATGTAACCTCTGACTTTTTGCTTGAATTTTTATTTGTTTAATACTTTCATCAGGCCAGGGCCATTTTTACGATGGATACCTTTCTCTTTCCGACAAAATAAAAACGTCAACAATAACAACAACCAATTTTTGTCACTTTGTCCCTTTTATTAGATTTTTACAGAGTTGACACACAGATACACACACACACACCCACACACACACACGCACACAGTAAACCTGCATGGTGTTAAATTACTCCGACAACGGTATATATTGGCGTAAAACTAGACTCATTCAATTACTAATACTAGCCTGTTATACACCAATGTTAATCACCAATTAGCGTGTGCCTATACACTTTACAGTGCAATTGCAATTTACAGTAAAATACTGTAAAAGGCTTAGAAAATGACAGTATGCCTATTTGGTCGTTATTTAAAAATACAGCAAAATATGACTGTCAATGTTATGTCCAATTTTCAATGCCTAAATGACCAATATTCGAATTTTAATGAGTATCAGCATTATTGTACACTATGAATATACAATCATATGAAGTACTATAATGTACATGGAAAAAACCAACCTAGTGTTATAGAATCCGTAAAGAATCCGTTGTGTACTACTTATGGCGTGGTTTTAACACCTTTCTAAGGTTTCCTTGCAGAAGTGGGGCTACCAGGAAGCAGATCAGGACACTACCTGTGACTGTGGAACAGCATCGCAGACAATGGGACATCTCTTGGTCTGCCCACTGTTGGAGCAGCAATGCATATAGACAAGGACCTTGCAGAATTCAGTGAAGCCCACACTGTTAAAAATAAACTTGTAAAAAAACAGGGATTTGACTGGCAGCTGGGACTCACAACGTGCAGAACGTAAAATAACTGGAGCCGTAAAAATACGAAACCATTGCAGGGAACGTAAAATAACGGCGTAAAATCTCAACTTCAACGTTATTGATGGTTTTTGACTTGTTTAAACAATATTAAGAATTAAAACGGAATTACAATCCTCTGACCTAATTTTCACGTTCTAGCTATGATATCATACAAACGTTGTATCTACGTTACCACGTGGTTGTAAAAAAAGTTATATTTCAAGCAAACTTATTTGAGAAAAACAATAAACAAAGTGAAAATGTGAAGAAATAAAACATTTAAACAAGTTTATACACTTTGTTTTACATGGTAATGTACACATTCTAATGTCACCAATTACTTAATCATCATATGAATATGAGTAAACTTAATACATGTACCTTACATAGATTCGAACCAGGGCCTTAAGATTACAAGTCCTAAACTTTATCCACTACACAGTCTACACTATACATGACTTTACTGATAACAGATGCTAAAATTAATAAATGTGTACTAAACTGTTTTCAAATTAAACTAAATATATACAAAAAGGATGAATTGATTTCTATCAGTATTTTTAAACTATTTTTAAAAATGATAGAAAATAAGAATTTGCATTTTTTAAGACGTTACTTACCGACGTTCTTTAATAACACATTATGATATGTAAAAACGATTTTCATATTCATATCTCCTACATTAAAAACAAGTAATTACAAAAGAACGTAATATTACGAAAATGGTAATAAAAGGTCACGTATAAATACTAACTTTTTTCAAATGTTTTGTGTTTATTTTCTAGAGCCACTGTTTATTTTACAATTTTCTCTGCTTCAAAATTGTAATTTTATATGTTAGGGTAACAAAAAGTAAAGCGTGAAGATTATTGAATAGTTGGGGTTACGCTAACCATTACACCACTTAATAAACCGTAATTTTAAACAAGGTAAAGTCCTGTGTAAAATTAGGAACATTTTTACAGTGCATTTTCTGGCTGAATCAATTTTGAGAAAACTGTGTTTGACATACGAGAAGACCACTTTCTAATAATCTTTTTGGTTACAAAAACCCAAGACAAGACGATTTTAGACATCGAAGGCTGGCGTGAAAGCAGATAGAGTCCGCCGTGAGCTACCGTCCGGGCTCCATAGACGATAACGGAATAAAGCGTGAAACTAATCGGGCCTACGTGAAGAGTCAACTGCATGGATTGCCCTATTGTTCCACATTGTTCCCCCCGACTATAACGGTGTACTATAATTACTTCTACAATCGGTGGTGCAGGAGAGCTATGGTCCTCCGTTCTCACAGTCCTCGAACAATGGTGAACATATGGCAATCGCTTCATTTGACTCTTCACGGTCTAAACATTAGTTTCACGCTTTATTCCGTGTCGTCTATGGAGCCCGACTGTGGCTTCCCCCGGACCAATCTCCTTTCCGACCGTGTGAAAGCAAATATCGTCCTTCGGGAGCCACAGTCCGGGGCTCCATAGACGATTAACGGGATAAGGCGTGAACTAATGTTGCGTGAAGAGTCAACTGAATCGATTGGCCCTATTGTTCACCATTGTCCCGGACTATACGCTGGACTTTAATTACTTCTACATCGGGTGTGGCGGAGATATGATCCCTCCGGTCTCACAGTCCTCGAACAATGGTGAACAATAGGGTTATCGATTCAGTTGACTCTTTCACGTATACCCACCCCCCCCCCACAGAGTTCACGCTTATTCCGTTGTCGTATATGGACGCCCGGACTGTGGTTCCGCCGGAACCATATTCCTTTTCACACCGGTTGTTGAAAGCAGATATAGTCCTTCGGGAGCCACAGTCCGGGGCTCCATAGACGGATAACGGAAATAAAGCGTGAACTAATGTTGCGTGAAGAGTCAACTGAATCGATTGCCCTATTGTTCACCATTGTTCCCGGACTATGAGTACGCCGGACAATAATTACTTCTACACCGGTACAGGAGTCTGGTTCGCAAACTTTACCTGTATACAAAGATGCAAATGGCGGGCACAATTAATCAGGGGTTCATTTTTTTTACTCACTCTGTGTTTCACGATCAACAGCAACCAATTCAAATAGACGGCTGTGCACGAGTCAAAATACAAATTCATTCATTCTTCATTATTGATATATTTTGATTCATTCTCTATACTGCAGGTTTATACCATAGACAATAATAATTACCAGGGGAAGAGAAAATAGATAATAAAGGGGCGGGAATAAGGAGATGAAAGCAGGCTGAGGGAAAGAGCGGGGAGATGCCGTAGGGGGGGGAAAATGGAGACCCCCTTGCCCCCTTTTTGCCCGGTCACCCGCCGTTTGTACATAAACTAGGTACTTAATCGTGTTTATGGTATTTGTTGAACTGGAAGTCAAACAGTTTCAATATTCTATAGTCATAAAATTTGATAAAATGCCTTTGTCTTCGGATGATAACTTTGTCTTCGGATCATGTTCAGGTTCTAATGCAAACGAACATTTGTTTTGCTTTCGTTTTCATCAGTGTGAAAATGTTTCCCTGTTTCAGATAAAGAAAGGGTGGCCGAGAGACAAAGAGGAGAGAGCGAGAGAAATTAAGGAACAAAGGAGATAGAAGGACAAAAAGAGAGAGGGGGAGGCGTGAAAGAAGATGGTCCCTCAGGGATTATTTATACAACGGTTACCACATGCTGTCCCACCCTGATCACAGTGGAAACCAAACCCAAACTTTAACCCTGAACTTAACCCCTAATATCATATAATTAAACGTTTGTAGCTTGTCTTTCTCAAAGGGACAATCCCGCCTTCCGATGACTGCGGCTTGATTCACCAATATTTGGGCAATTCTCCAACAGACATACATAGATGGGTGAAAGTTCCTATCACTCGCTGTCATATCTAGGTTTATATCAGACATTGTAGAACCGTTAACAGCAGGTCTTGACAAATCCACGTGGTCTTCGCGCACGCTGCAGCACGCAGTTCATGAAACCGAGTGAGGTGACGGTACAACAATGATGGCAAGACGACAATGACACTGCGGTCTCAACATACCAATAGCTTTACATAGCCAGGTAAGGCCAAATACAGATCACACAGGGGTAAATATATTAATAACAATCCAACTTTACCCTATCTGAGACCAGATCTGTTCAAATGGATACCCTATCCGAGACCAGACCCCCGGACCAGACCTATTCAAATGGACACGCTATACCTTCCCACGACCCAGGGCCAGGCAATATTACTATTAGAATTTCACCTGTGATCGTACACTGTATTTGAGCTATTTTATGGATTGTTTGTTCTGTTTCAGGCATGCATATCAACACAAAAAATTTCATTCTTTACAATTCCTGCTATTGTCTACTTATCTCAGATTGAAGTAAAATTTGTATACCTATGAGACTGACAGATACATAGGTTCATAGTTTAAATTGTACCCTAATTCAATCGCGAGACCTGGCCAGGTCTCACGTTTTTTGTAACTCGGGTGGTTACCCGACCAGTTACCCCCCCCCCCCCCCCGGGGTAGAGTCTGTCCCTGAGTGAGAGTATTATAGCAACTGGTTGTTTAGTGATAAGCGTAATTCGCGAGGTGTGGTGTTTCTGGTAGGGGGCGAACTCAATGCTACAAAAAAGACCCCATGATCTTTCGCATGTTTCGCAGGGGCGTGTTCCGATCGTCTTTGGGACCCCCCTGATTTACCCGGAAGTAGTATCGATTTTGATATCAGATGAAAGGCCGTATTTTTCTCATTTTCGTCCTGAAATTGAGCCCTCGAATCCATTTCATTCCCAAGATATTTAAACAAAAAAAACCACCGTTTTAGTGTTACACTTATTAGTCAAGTATTGAATAGGGCTTGAGCAACATGAATTATTGCGTCTACTCCTCAAAACCGCAGTTGTCCCACGGTGACTGATGGGGTGTATGTGGCGAGTGCCAGGCTATCATATCAATAGAGAACACAATACACATAATCGGAAAAAGGCACCATTTAAAGGGATAAGCAGCGATTTATTGATCCGAAAACATTGGATTAAAATCATAAAAATTCGTAATTTGTATTTTGTGCTAACATAACATGCTAGTGATCGGTTTGAAAATTGTTTATGAAAGACAAGTGGTACCTTTTTATTTGAGGCTGTAATTTCTATACGGGCGGATCAAAATTCCGACTTGAAATCAAAAACCCTTTCCACGTGAATATCACAGATGAGACATAATCGTATATTGTGCACCAGGAACGGTACAGTGAGACCTCAAACACAAATATTATTGATCTTTGTTTATCTGTACTGGAGTTAAACCACAATCGATGTTTAGTGTAGATTTAGTTCGGTCATCGTGTATAGGTCCGTTCATACTTCTCTGCATTGCGGTACAGTACTGTTACTGCAATCACTTTGAGTGTTGCGGCAAAGCAATGCCTCAACCAAAGTTAAATTATTTTAATGCCGATGCATCAAGATGCGGTGGGGTGCAGCACACAAATTTTACGGCAAAGACGATTTGCACGATCCCCATATGCATCTCGTTTTGTGCCCGTTAAAAACATCGGGAGCGAATGTTAATATACTCGAATAAAAAAAAAAATTCCTTTAAAAAGGAAGGGCGAGGGGAAATAGCCATGTAAAAGGTATGGGAGGGAGTAGTAATATGAAATTTTGTGGGAGTTTTTGCAGGTGACTTATGTGATTTTTTTGACACACTTAGCGAGGTATACATGAAGTAAATAATTAACACAAGTGAATAGGGGGTTCATATCCCTATATTACATTTACGATTTTTAAAGGAAAAAAATGCGGACCAATCAAAATACAACAAATACACTTTTAGGTGGGAAAACAATCAACGCTATACTATCCACCACAAGGTGACCACTGCAGACTCCACAGCAGAAACTAGAAGACGCAATTCCGGATATTTTGCATGCCCGGACGGAGAAAGTAGTTTGGGATTCGGCCAACACGTACCGACGCGATCACTAACATTTTGTTTTAAATAATTATTTTAAAGCCCTTTAAAAATGTAAAGCTCCCTTTTTCAGCAACATTGGGCACCCAATGACTTAATATTATTTTCTTAAATTTTACCTCGTCCCACAAAGACTTAAATTGTTAAACATTTTTAAAATGTCACCACGCATTGCACTATTTCAATTAATATACAACACTTAGAACATTCGTACTTCATGACATATTACATATTCATCCACCGTATTTACTCGTAAATATCACATTCTATTAAAAAGTGGCGCCAAGGTAAAAGGTCACACACAGGGAATTGCATAGTACTACACATGAGATCTGTCTGTCGGACTATGCGTTTAGAAGGCCCCTTGACCTATGGACATGTGTTTGACATGCAGGTAGGAAACAACAGCCTGAGGTTAATTACACGGTTTTCAGAGGTGACCCCAAAAAAATCAAAATTCATCTAGAGGTAATTTGCGTAAAAATGCCGTGTAACCGCAAACTTTAATAAAGTGGGGGCTGATCCAATCAAATCCAGACCATTCATGTTTCCTAAAAAAATGGAGAACCTCATTTTCAAGGTTGCGATCCAATCAAAATCCTACACTAATTTCATCGAGGCCTAACTTACATAAAAGCAATTAAATCAATCAACCTTTGGGATAGTTGAAAGATTTTGAAACGTTTTATTCATAACATCAAAATGAAAACATTGTTAATGGGCATTTCGTGATCCAAAGCATAGTCCCCTTGAATTACCTAAAAGAAAACTTAATAATTATTTAAAGAAAGTATAATTTTTAGATCATCTGAACCGCTGAGCTCAGCATTACAAAAAAATAAGGCAATATATCCTCTTACTAATACCTTCAAATACAATTAAATGGTATTTCCTCTTGACCCGCCCCTTTCCTTTTTAAAGGAATTTTTATTTATTATTATGATATCGCCAGACTTGCTACATGTGGTGCCCAAACGTTTAAGCATCCGTTCATTCAATGGCACTCATGGCTCAAGCATTACAAAATAAAAAAATATATATATCATATGACTAATACCTTCACATACCATTTTCATGGATATTTCTCTTGACCCACCCTTCATTTTTAAAGAATTTTTATGATTATTATTGGAATCGCCCACGACTTGCTTACAGTGGTGACCCAACGTTTAAGCATCCGTTCATTCAATGAACTCATAACGATTTAAAGACGCGGTTAACCAGTAAATCACTGTAAATCGGAATCTTCGCGATATTGCCCTGTATTTCTACTCTGTGAACACTAATATCTTTTGTAAATGTACGTCAGGTTTTCGCTGGGCCTATCTTATTGAGTAACCATATCCATATGACGTAAAATTGCACAACATTCATAAACTATCAACCACACGTAGATTTAGGGATATAATCGGCACGAATATTTTTTGCAACACTGCTATTTGAAAAGTCGGTACAAACACAAGCGAATAGAGCGGGTAGCGCAGGCTACCCTAACCCAAAAACTTGCCTAAAGGTCCGTTCATACTTCATGCACGCATTGCTGTGCAGTAAATTTACTGCAATGTTCGATCACTTCCGCGCGGGGCAACTTCCTAAAATCGATTTACTAGGGTAAACCCAGTCACTGCAGGTCACAGGGTGCAGTACGTTCAGGCAGTAAACTTGCGGAAAGTTGGGGCATACTGCAACAATGACTGCCCCCCACTGCATCTTGCTGCATCACAGTTAAAATTAATTTAAATTCGTGCAGTACTGCATGCGTTGCAATACTGCAAGCGATTGCAGTGACAATTTGGTAGGCTGCATTGCAGCACTGCCATGCAAGGCAGTGAGTATGACGGACCTTATCTGTGACGTGCACTATAGTTGTGTAATCGCCCGGGAAGGGACAGTTGTGGCACGGTTTTACGATCGAAAAATAACCCTTTTATGCGTAAACTTCAACATCAAGGCATGCCCGGGGTGTTTGGTCCTTTGATATTCTTATTACATTTCTGCAAGATTACTTCACGTGAAAAGGTATTTGTATTGTAGTTTTAAAGCTGTCCAGCGACGCGAACGAACAGCAAATTATTTGTAAAACATGAACTTAGTACAAGTTCCAGGGCAAGTTCCCGGATGGGAAATGGGAACAAAACCGAGATGCATTATGGGATCGCGCAAATCGTCTATCCTTCGCAAGTTTACTGCAAACATAGAGTTGGAGTAATAAAAGGCGAGAGGTGGAATCCATCTTAATCGGCGAGCTCACTGGTTGACGCTTGGATGTTTACCGCCAAGCCCAATACAACTAAAACTTAAAGGCCACGGAAAAAAGCACTTTCTCGTTGATTCGTCAGGGGCCCTCGAATATAAAATGATCTTATATATCCAAGAAACTAATCAGGCATGTGGTTTTATGCAGAAGTTTACGTCGAATAAATCGGGCACGGAGTTTTTTGCAGATTTTCAAAATGGCTTATAAAATAGCATGGCCTATAGATGTCGTAGTTGCTATGCCGATTGTGACGTATTTAGCACAGTCGTTATACACAGTGTATATTGTAGTTTAGTATGGAACTTTGAACTCGGGAGGTGCGAAAACAGTCGTTCCGCCTGCTCGTTCGTTTGTATTGTTGAGTAAGCAGCGAAAATAAGCGGTTCGTTGCCCATTCTAAGAAATCACGGGACCAGTCAGAGGCCTTTAACTGCAACGTACTGCAACCCGGGACCTGCAGTGACCTGGGATGACCTGCAGCAAATCAATTGGGAGTGCAGCGGAAGTAGTGACGGAACTTGGCAGTAAATTTAATGCAATGCAGTGCAGTGGAATTATGAACAGACCTTATGTGCTATTTGTGGGCGATGCTATGACATTTCTTCAAAAACTTTTTTTCACTATTGGTGTTTGCTCCTACGTAATTTAAAAGTTGCTATAGGAATTGTAAATAGTTATATTTGATTTAAAAAAGCTAAAAAATTGCATCCACATTTTTATTCTCTCACATTATCGCTGCTTATCCTTTAAAGGGGGATGGCCGATTTAAGAATATGATAGTGTTCATCTTGATAGATTGGCTTTACTCCAAAACCACATCTGTAAAGTTTCGCGCCGATATATCAAATTCCCGTTTTGCTGCGAGAGCTGAAAACGTGATTTGGTAAGCCCATAGAGGACTGTGTTAAAATTAACTATTGTGTGCGCCCAAAATGAGGTACATTTCGATCGAGAACATCCTAAAAATTAACACCTTTGGCTCTAAGAATTTCACAGGTAAATGAGAAAAATAGTAGGCGTATTCTGATACCAAAAAATGTTGACCATTTACGTAAAATCTGGGATTCTGGGGACGAGGCTATTAGCGATCGGACCATGGGACCTTTTTTAACATCCGATTACCTAGTTATCACATCATCAGCTACCATTCCTTAATTGTCATAATTTGCCACCCAATAAAGCGGATATTCGGATTAAATTGCCAAATTAAAAATGGCTCCGCAAAAAAACTAATTAAAAAAACCTATAAGTTTGTGCATAAGCCGCGTACGGTGTGTATAGTAAGAGAAAACGTTCCTGTGAGCCGTACTGATGATGATTAGGGTGTGTAGAATAGAAATATGCGGGGTGCCACCCTACACCTGGGCATCTTGAGCATTTTGAGAAATCCAAGATGGCCGCTCAGCCCATAAATGTAATGATCTATTCAACCCTATATTATCCAACTATGGAGTTACTAGATATACTATAGGATCGAATGAACAAGTGTATGGCACTTGTAACATTAAAGGTCCATGGCCCGATCGCTAATAGCCTCGTCCCCAGGGACCCCAGATTTTACCGGAAGTGGTCAAATATTTGGTATCAGAAAAAAACTACTATTTTTCTCATTTACCCTGTGAAATTTTAGGGCTAAAGGATGTTTGGTTTGGATGTTATGAGTGAAAATATGCCCCATTTTGGTCGACCAATAATAATTTTACACAGTACTCTATGGGGATTACAAAATCACGTTTTTAACCTCTAACTTAAAAACGGGTTGAAATATCGGCGCAAAACTTTACAGATGGGGTTTTGGTGTAAAGGCCATTGGATCAAGATGAAAAATTTATAGACCCAAATCGGGCCATCCCCCTTTACGTCATACTTCAAATTCAAAATGGAAGCCAAATCCAATAATTTTAAAATATGCCCTATAACAGCAAATACATGCGATAAAAATAGACGTGAAGGGCTTAGGTTATGTTGTTAGACACATTAAATGTATTTCTGACGGATACTTTTAAAATTGTAACATGACGTCAATCAATATGGCAGCCAAAAACGTGAACATCTTCAAAAAAAATACTGTACAGCTTCATCTGAGAACCCCACTTTTGAATAATGCAATTTGGCGTGAAATCCAACCAAACCCTATAGGCAATATACCATTAACCCAAGTCCAATACGAAACATAATGTATCATACAAACCAATAGGCCTACATATTGATGAGTTGGTTTGCAGAGCTAGGCATGAACATGACATTCGACTGCTTCTTTCTTGGTCTGATGCAACTGTCTCATCTGCTGATTTTAATGACGTTATATTTTTGTTTGATCAATGTCGAGCCATAATATCGAAGATGCTTATCACAAATTTATCATAATAATGTTGTTATTTCAGACATGGCAAATAAATAGGTCAATGTCAAAGTACACAACTGATTGAATTATCTTAGATTATCTTAGTAGGTGCGTACAATAAACTAATGGGAAGGAGAGATTTCCGTTTCTCGAAAACTTGACATTGACTGTTACCATTTCTTATTCAATAGTTTCCAAAGTGTAAACCAAATTAATTTGTATTTTTTAATTAGCTTAAATTTCCGTTACATAAAAACTGCCGCAGCTTGATAGATGGTATCGCTCTCTCTCTCCTCTCTCTCTCTCTCTCTCTCCTCTCTCTCTCTCTCTCTCTCCTCTCTCTCTCTCTCTCTCTCTTCTCTCTCTCTCTCTCTCTCTCTTCTCTCTCTCTCTCTCTCCTCTCTCTCTCTCTCTCTCTCTCTCTCATCAATTCGTAGGCATCCTCTCCCGGGGGGGTCATCCAAAGAAAGGTCTCTTAAACACATCTGTTTGAGTGCAGTAAATAACATTTTGATCATCAATACAAACAGAAGACTGGGGACGTGTTCCTTTATCAATAATACTAGCAGGTTCATCGCATTTCAAGGGGTCTTGAGGTGTCAGAACCTTTATTGGCTCCAAAATTATAAGTAGCTTTTTTCAACATTTTGGTTCCTTGAGATGGAGGGTATTGGAGACAGGTCATGTCCATTTGGAACTTTTGTAACCCCAAAATTTCCTTCACCATATATCATCATCACCCGGTTTTGTTTGCATACCCTGCAATAATAAAATATGTCATAACTAAACTAATAACTAATTTGGGTGACTATTTAAAAAAATAGATCCAGACAAAGTGCAAAGTAGCTATACTTTGACCACCAAAAAATAGGCAGGCCTCATAACATTGCATTGCGAACTGATATGGAATAATGTAGGCGCAAGACAACGCAGGAGACGCCGGAACGATAAAAACCGAATACTTTTCGCCTATTTGGTGGTAATCAAAGTATAGCAACGTGTTGTGGAATCTCACAATGCGTTGCAAGAATTCACAACGTGTTGTAAGCATTCACAACGCGTTGTTAGGTTCCATAACGCGTCGAGAAGGCCCACAAGCAATAAGGGTTATAACGTATTGCCACAACGCGTTGTGAGAAAGTCACAAAGTAAATTTGCCGAGATTTCACAACGCGTTGCGGTGTCTGCCAATCAGAATGTTAAATTTGTGTGACGATTTAAAAAAAAATAGACCCACAATGCATTGCAAAGTATCTGACAATGGGTCGTAAGCCTTCACAATGCGTTGCAAGCCTTCACGACGCGTTTGCAAACTTCGCAATGCGTTGTAATGATCCACATACAACGACGTTGCGGAGGCAAGCAACGCGTTGTAAAGGTTCCAACGCCTTGTGAATTTTACCAACGCAAAGTGAGATTCCACAACGCGTTGCTAGATACCTCGCAATGCGTTGTGTGTTTATTTTTAAATACATTGTCAAAATTCATCATTCTAATTGTGCGACACCGCAACGCGTTGTGACAATACGTTATGGCGTTGTGAGAAAATCACAACGCGTTGCAACATTTCGGCAACGCGTTGCGCGCGCGGTGTCGGCCAAACGAAGAAGTGGTCAAATTTTGACCAAGAAAAAGGTAAACATTGTCAAAATTCATCATTCTAATTGTGCGACACCGCAACGCGTTGTGACAATACGTTAGGGCCTTATGGCAAGCCATAAGGGTCATAACGTATTGCCGCAACGCGTTGTGAGAAAGTCACTACACGTTGCAACGTTTCGGCAACGCATTGCGATGTCGACCAAACGAAAAAGTGGTCAAATTTTGACCACGAAAAGGGTAAACTTGGACCCTTTTTGTGGTCAAAATTTGACCACTATTTCGGAGTAGTGTGCATACACTGTTAAAAATTTTCCTAATTTTACCAGACTTTACCTTTTAAATTACGGTAGACCCCAATTATTCAATAATCTTCACGCTCTATTACCTATACCTAACATAAAATTACAATTTGGAAGCAGAACAATGTAAATAAACAGTGGCTACAAAATAATACTACACATTTGAAAAAAAGGTAGTATTTATACCCTGACAGTTATTATATTTTCGGTAATATTACGTTTTTTTGTAACTTACTTGTTTTTTAATGTAAAAATATGAACTCTGAAAATCGGTTTACCTATAAAATGTGTTAAATAACGTCGTAAGTAACGTCATTAAAAAAATTCAAAATCTTGAATTATTTTCCCTATCATTTTTAAAAATAGTTTTTAAAAACTCTTGTAGAACTCAATTCCTCCATTTTGTAATTTGTAATATATTTAGTTTAAATTGAAAAAAGTAGTACATATATATCGCTATCTAGTGCCTTAGGGGGAAGTGAGCTTTTGATATTCACTCATTACGGCGTTAGGGGGAAATATAGCCTTCCCCCTAACGCCTTCCTTTGTAGTTGCGATTTATTCGTTATAATAACAATAGAAGTGTATTATAATTTATGCAAAATTTATGCAAAATTTATTCAAATTTTGAGATTTTGTCATACGGGCTGTCTCTAAGAAGATTTTGTTATAGACAGCCCGTAGTACAACTCATTAAAAACCTATGAATATTAAAACCTTCCCCTCGAAGTCTATATTAGCGAAAATTATATATAATATTATACAAATATAGGCGAAAGAAATTGATAACAAAGCGGGCTTTGCATACTATCGTAAAAGGAACTAGCTGTAAATGGGACTCGAACCCACAACCTCTCTGTCAGTACTAGAGCGCGCTAACCAATTGCGCCATCACAACTTGAGGGGTTTCGTTCGAGTTTCTACATCACTAGTGTTCCACCGCCTTGCGACGTCACGTAGTTGCCGCCCTCACTCAGACGATCATCATTCTTTTTCTCGAATGTGATACGGTCAACTTAAATTAATTATATATACGTAAGAAATGGTAAGTTGACACGAATCTGATGTGATTTTTGTTATAGAAATAATGTATAGGCGAAAGAAATTGATAACAAAGCGGGCGTTGCATACTATCGTAAAAGGAACTTGCTGTGAATGGCGCAATTGGTTAGCGCGCTCTAGTACTGACAGAGAGGTTGTGGGTTCGAGTCCCATAAATTTGGGTGACGGGCTGTTTTTACGGAATAAAGCGCTAAATTAAAGACAGCTCGTCGCCCCAGTGACTTAGGGTTAGAGAGAAAGCCCAGTGATCTACTTGCCCCAGTGATTTAGGGTTAGGGCGAAAGTCGAGTGATCTACTCGCCCCAGTGACTTAGGGTTAGGGAGAAAAGCCGCGAAAGCCGAGTGATCTACTCGCTCCAGTGACTTAGGGTAGGGCGAAAGCCGAGTGATCTACTCGCCCCAGTGACTTAGGGTTAGGGCGAAAGCCGAGTGATCTACTCGCTCCAGTGACTTTAAAAAATTGTAAAAAATTGTATAGGAGTTTCTAAATGTATGCAGATATCATATAAGAATTAAAAAAATGTAAGGACACTAAAAATGTCCTCACATTTCCAAAAGGTCCTCTAATAGATAGCAATTTCAATAAAAATGTCCTCTAATATATAGGATTTTAACTATGTATGTATGTATGTATGTATGTATGTATGTATGTATGTATGTATGTATGTATGTATGTATGTATGTATGTATGTATGTATGTATGTATGTATGTATGTATGTATGTATGTATGTATGTATGTATGTATAACAGAAAGACGAGCACCGTAATTGCAGAGATAACTGGCCTTAATCCTATTCTACTCACCCCTTGAAATTTTCGTGCCATATGGCACGATGAGCACAAAACAGGGTCTGAAGATTTGTTAAGATGAAATCTGTAACTGATTTTGGTTAATTTGAATGGTTTGAAGTGTCTTTCAATAAATTCAGACATTTTTGATGCACTAACATGTTGATTTGTATTTAAAAATATGGTTTAAAGAGTCACAGATATCCAAATTTAGTTAATTTTTATTGGTCCAAATTTTGGTAATAAAATAGCCATAAAATTTGAACAAAATTATCATATCCACCCCATTAGCTCCCATTTCTCTTTTACTATGCAGAAAATTATACCATAATTGCTACATAAGCATATAAATAAAGGAAACACTGAGCAGAGGTTTGATAGAGCTTCGCTTCTTATACAAAATGAGATAATGTGCCGAAAAAATGGCCAAAACTGGGCGACTGCTGAGATAGGGTTAATATTATCAAATTTGCCTTAGAACGATTCTTAAACTCGACAATTCTCGGCGAATTTTTGACTTGACATTTCTGTCATCGAAATCGCCGTGATTTCCTTTTCTTTCGTGTTTCCGGTAACCGGTTGTGATCACAGCAATTTGGTATTTCATTTCTTTCAATAAAGGAATTGCGCCTTTTCCCTCTTCTTTTGTTGAGAATTGTTAGCATTAAATCATGTCTTGTCAAATTCCCTTCAAGTATGACATGTATGAAGGTCGTTACACTAAATTGATGTTAAATTTTGTTTTAAACGTGTTAAATGGGGAATTCCCATTTCATCTTGTTAAGTATTTTGGCCTGTGAACTATTTCGCTCCTTGGTGTAAGTGCCGTCACGTCAAATCTAAGGAACACTTAAGCTATACAATCTCCAGGACTGCTGAATAGACTTAAAATTTCTGGGCACTGGACCGTACTTAACTATTTATATGTCTCCAGGCAGTTTGAGGTTGCACATAGGGTGTCCTAATAAAGTTGGTCTATTCAAGACCGATAGGTGTTGAGAAGTATTAAGAAATGCCTTTCTTCACAATTGAAAGTGCAATTTTTTTATAGAAGATTTATGCAAGAATAAAACGTAAACCATCCACAGATGGTTATGGTAAATAATTTGTACAACAAAAATGAGGAAAAACCTTCATTTTTTGGTAAAAGAATGCATTTTTTTCAAATGAAAAGCAACATTTTTTGATATGAGAAGCAAACTTTGAAAAAAAAAACTTGGTTTCTCGGCCAAGAAACCTGTTCAAGTTAAGTTTTTTCGATCGAAGGTTTCTCAAAAACCTTGCTAATAAAATTGGTTAAACCTGGTTTTTTTTCGATTCGATTTGAAAATCAGGTTTATCAGTTTGAAAAGCAAACTTTTCGAAAAACTAGGTTTCTATGCTAAGAAACCTATTTTCGCCGAAAAAAAAAGGCTCTTCGATGATAAACTACGTTTTTCTCTTCTATTGTGCACTGTACTTACCATAGGCGTAAGACGTCTATGGTAAAAATTGATGATCATAAGCAATGAGAGTTACTAATGAGTACGTATCTCCTGTATGAAAGCATGCATTCAGCAATATTGTCCATCATTTCAATTCACCAGAGGTAGTGTTTTAGCTGCAGAAGCATCCCAACAAGTGATATGTGTTATTCCGTCCGTTCGTACATGTAACAAACCATTAAAAAAAAAAAACTGCCAAATAGAAACGCTATCAGGCGGTTCACGAACATTTCTTGCCACCAATAATTTTATAGAGGGCTTTGTCTGTTTGGAGCACCCTATTGACGTGAAAAGTCAAGTGCATGCTCAGGTGTATATGACGCATGAACGTTTTGAATAAAAATACCTGAAATTTGTTCGGACCTTATTATCTGAAAGATCAAATTTTCTAAATATTAAATTTGTTGAACGATTACGTACAAAAGAGCCGAAATGAAGTTGCGTTTGTCTGTCACTTCGAGTCAATATTTCGGGTTTGCCTCCATTCCAAAATTTCTTCAGCGGAGTTTTTTTATCAAGTTTTTATTCAAACTCACTCTTGATACGCACGCGCATTGTATTGGTCTTATAAGTTTACTACAACAGGCTATAAATTGGAAAATATAATACTTTTAAGGGTGATGATGACAATACCTCGGTTCTTCGTTCATAATTTACATTTCATGCTGCGAATGCACGGTCCAGGCTCGTAAATGAATAGTTCTACCTGCTCAGCGATTCTCCAAATACGACCGTTTTAAGCTCGATCTCTACGACCTCTCCCCCTCTCGCTTAGTAGCCAACAGACTGGAGGGGTAGGGGCATATTCCAGCCAGACAGCTCTACCTATACCAAGAAAGCACGAAACGGGAGGGAAGGATCGACTGAGAGGGCAAAGGGATATTGAATGTGAAAAGCGCATGACATGAACGCCCCGCCCGTTAACCCTCGTTCCTCAAATTTTAGAGGAATCAGTGAAAATGCGTCAAGAGAAGAGAGCTGGCAAAAAAATTAAAGGTCTAAATTTGAACCTGGCCAATATGATCCACACCAGGAAATTATGCGCCCTCCCCAATACCGACCTCTGTTGTTCCCTTTCTCTAACTCGTATGCTATTAAATGTTTCATAGGAATTTGCATCATAATATACTTTTCAGTTACGAAGGACGCAAATAATTCTAAAGAAGAAAAGACAAACATGCTGAACAATAAAACGGAAGAAGGAAACATGGAATTAAAAAGAATTGAGGTGGTACCCCACATATTTGATCCGTTGTCGAGCCTGGCATGAGATTCCGTGATATTTCACGTTCAAGTATTGATAAGCAAATGTTTGAACAAGACTAGTTACATCCAGTCTTTGTAAACCTTTGGGTAAATAAACAAAGGCATGACGCAATAAAATCCACACTAACAAATCATCCAGGAGTGCAATGGTTTTGGGGGGGGGTTTTTGTCCCTGGGCTGTATAATAATTATAAATAGGGCTGTTTTGATATTAGAGGTATCGGTGCGAATGGGACAGGTCGGGGGAACCGGCGCAAGAGCCTCTGTTAGCCATGGCGCTGTATGTTCACAGGGTATTATGTTTGATAGAGAGTACTTTTGCAGGGGAAGTTTCTGGAGCTTTGCGTTATTCAAAGGTAATTTAACAGAAGCATGGATGATGTGAACTCTATTTTTTTCTTAATTTATCGATATTACTAAGATCTTTTGAACAAAGGTTTAAGAGATGATTTTTTAATGTCACTGGGACCGAGACTGCCATAGTAAATGCTGTAGCAGTTTCAACAAATTACCGGTTGGAAATCCCCAATGGCCCAAATCGAGCAGATGTGTCCTAAACCTCCCTGTACAGAACAACATGTATAGTCTCACATCTTGATCGATTACGCTGTGACAACAGAGATACAGAATGATTGCTGCTTTGCCGTATTGTAGTTATAAACGGTAACGAGATGAACAGTTTGGTGTCACGTGTCAAGTACCAGGTCACGTGTCAGGTATCAGATATCAGTTTGCTGCGGGGGCGACCGGTATATAAATCCGACTATGTTAAATCAAGGTCTGTACATGACCCTTCTGCCCAAAGTGCTATTATTTTTTTCCAAAAGACACCGTTTATTATGCCTAACGTACAAAATTTACCTTTTCCCTAATTGATTCAAAAAAACCGACGTACGATGACGATAATCGGTTGTGTTTTTTGCAATGAGGATACGTACGTCATTTTTACCTGAATGGGTCCCCCCGAAGCAATCATATCTTTAGTTTTTTTCCAAAAATTGGCGGTTATTCCCCATAATAAAATTCCTTTTTAAGATTCAACTTGTATATTGGTCTTTAATTAATTAATATTCAATGTCCCCGTATGAATGTGAAAAAGATGGGTCCATAAGTTTACAAACTGAAAACATAGTCGCGGCTAAATACCCTTACCGTGGACATGAATGAGCAGACGGATACCCGTGTTCTGGTGTTCGTTTTAGCAGGCTACAGCTACTTGCGCGCGGCTGCGGGGGTTATGCGTCTAGACTTTCCTATATCACTGTGACATTCTGAAAATTGGAATAATAAAAAGAAACCTTACGATCCCTGCAAACCTGTGAGCTTGTTTTTTTTCAGTTTTTATTGGGTTTTCAAAATCACAAGCAGCATAACAAACAATCACTACAATTACAAAACAAAAAATAGCAAGAAAAAGATCACACAACGTAGTACATATGAGATATACACCAGATGAACAGCACCAATTTTTGGAAAAAGGAAGCAGTATGTTACAGTGTTAAAGGAAGAATCAAAAATCGAACCTCCATTTTCTAAAACTGGGGTTGAAAGTTTACCCCTTTCATGAGCAACCGAAGTATTCCCCCCGGTCTAAATTTAACCTTAATAAAAGCTAAATAGAAGCTGCAAAAGCGGGCTTCTTAACAATTACACTACACACATAAATATAATATTTGACACACAAAAATAAATAAGTGAGAAAGTTATCCTTAAAACCTGTGAGACTTTTGAATCCTGTTTGTAAAAGGTCCACGGCACAATCTCTAATATAGCCTCGTCTTAAGATCCCCAGATTTTACCGGAATGTCAATATTTTGGTGTCTGAAGAAAGCGACTACTTTATCTTATTTAATTACCGTCACTAAGAGCTCAGGATCTAAAAATGTTCGGTTTGGATGTTATGAGCGAAAATATTAATTTTTAAGAGTACTCTAGCCTGCAAAATCAGGTTTTTAGCTCTCACATCAAAACGGATTGAAATATCGACTCAAAACTTTACAGAAGGGATTTGGGTCAAGGTCATCAGTCATGATGTGATGAATTTGAACGTTATACAATTAAATCGGCTAATCTTCCTTTAATTATTAATATCCTAGAAACTCGTGACGAAATTTTCGTACAAAGGGTTAAAAATACGATTAAAACGAATCACTTTAATTGCCTTTTATGGTTTAACTACTTTTCATATTTGTTATTAAATCACAACTAGACTTCTAATATTTTGTGTTATTTAAGACCTTTCGGGTCTGTCTTTGTACTAAAACTTCGCGGTTCTCGGTTTTCTCGATCATATGATACGCAAGACCACTAAATGGCCACCCTGGATGACTTTATACTGATTGACTCAAGATGAAAAGGGTCACCACTTTTTATAACTAGTACATATTGTTATTGAAGGTACCTCTAGAAATGAAGAAGGCGCTTGCTTAGCTTAAAGGTCCCAGGAATTGCAAATAGAATTGGTGTGGTTTGTGTCAAGTCTACAAGGAGGGACCGTTCAATAATAGGTTGGTGATGACATCATTTGTGGTATCATTGATTTATCAGAGAGTAATAGAAAATTCCTGGTGACTGGTGAGAATCTATTCATGACACTGACTGATAATCAATAGTTTCACAAATGATGTCACTGGTACTGTATTCTTTTTCTGGCCCTGTTTATTGCAATGAAATGTCTCACAAAGATTTGGAGTAGGTTTATCATCTCATTTGAGATGCTTAAGAAAGCAGACGTGCAAGTCGACAGGTCCATTACATAATCATTCAAGCATGATGATGTTTGGTCAATGCATCTTGGTTATTATACGATTTCGTAAAGAGGCCTACAAGGTTTTAAAGGGGGAATGACTGAGAATATGTGCACCGTACCTAAGGACATTTTAACACTGAAGTGCATAAGGCCTTCTGCACCCCCGTTGGTGCATGAGGGGTCCAAGTAAAAAACACTTTGCCGTTGGATTTGTTTACCAAAACTCTGGTCATTGATAGGGCGCATCAACACGACCACATAACAGAAAAAAAATTAAAACCGGTTGTACAGATTGAAAATAAATGGCGGCCCCAAAACCGATTTTTACAAAGGCACCAAATTCTCCCTCCCAAAAATGAAAAAAAAAACACTTTCCCGAAGGACTTTTTCCATAAAATTTGGCTCATAATAGTAGGACATCAATACAATTACATTGCTGAAATAAAAAATTAAGAAGTTACTCCAGTGCGATTTAATTGGCAATACAAATTTTGAGAAGCGCCCCGAATGTTTTTTTTTTTTGCTAATGAGTATAAAACGCCATGGCCGATTTGAATTTTTCCCACCAAAATATGCGCAACTGATATATAGGAATTATATAAAACATTGGGCAAAAATAATTTAGCGTTAAAACATGGCGCGCGAAAAACAAAATCCTGGGTCCACATGGACCCTCTATTTACTTTTAAGTGCTAATATAAACAGTTCAAAAAAAGTAAGTCCCCCCTGACAAATGTGCATTTTCCTAGACAAGTTAGGCTCCTTAACCTGTTACAAAAATGTAAAATGTACACAGAAATGTTACGCATTTAATGGGCAAAAAGGTTTCACACAGCAGTTGACCTTCTCCTGAAAATTTATTAAATTTGATGACAAATAAAAAATGACACTTTCTTGCATAGGGCTTTAACAGTCGAGAAAATCAAGTTTTAAAGATTATTTTAAAGATTCCCATAAATTTGGTACCACACGATAGCTTAGAGTTTCTTCTTTCCATTGGTATCAAATTAAGTACCAACATTCCCATTATGACGTCACTATGACGTCATAAGTTGAGGAAAGTATAAAAATACTGGATATATAGGGTGGAAAAATTGATATTTCGCAATATTTCCGACTCAAAAATGTAGCACTAGAACCGAGTATAAAACTAGTCATATCCCATTAAAGAGAACAAAAACCGTGTGGAAATTGGATATTCCAAACTTTTTTGGTGAAAAAAAACACATTTTTCCCCTATTCTACACTGTGTACTATGGAAATTGGCAGTTGTGCTGACATGTGAATTTTATAACGTCAGCCTGACGTAGTCTAGGCATGTTGGTACTCATTTTGGTACCAATGGAAAGAAGACGACCACAGCTATCCATTGGTACCAAAATCAAGTGTCTGTGGTATTTCTGTGTTGTACTAGGCATGTTGGTACTTCTCCGTCTGGGATTTTCTCGATTATTAAATCCTATGCACGAAAGCGTCATTTTTAATAATTTTCACATTTAATAAATGACGTCATTTCAGGGAGAAGATTAACTATTGCGTGATTTTTTATGCACATTACATGTGTAACATTGCAGTGAACATTTCACATTTTTGTAACAGGTTAAGGAGCCTAACTTTTCCAGAAAAGTGTACCTTTGTCGGGGGAAGGGGACTTATTTATTTTGAACTGTTTACCTTACTTAAGCATGTTTACTTTTATATTATACCAAGTCGTATTTATTGTGGTTACGATTGGCAATCATATATATTCTTTTGGCCATACTTCACTTCTATTGCCTATTATAGGGGCTATATAAGTAGCACATTGTAAAGTTATTAAATGAAGCACATTGTTCACTTCAAAAAGAAGTTTGTTTCACACACCCAATTTTCGGTTTTTGTTAGTCAGAAATAAAAAAAAAAAGAAAAACAAGTTGGCTGCGAAACGGAGAATAGTGATGAACAGCCCACAGGTTTTGCCAAATGTATACGACCAACTTCCTTTGGCCTTCTTTTCGAGAGAGGCAACGTCAATTTAACAATTTCTGTGAAGATGTGAGAAACAAATGGAATTGCAACTAAAATTTTAGTTACACACTATATTGAGTGATATTGTATGAAGGGGCATTTGTGATTGATAGCCTCCCCCCCCCACACCTCCCTAAAACGTTGATTTATATCATCGGAATCATTGATCTATTTACATGTCGTGAGCTGAGAATTATAAGGTTCTGACATTTTTGGTCATTTTGAGATATAACGTTTATAAGTTCACCAAAAACAATACAAAACAAATTTGACTGGAAGTGGTACCTTTAAGCAAATTTACATATTGAAAGCCTAAACAAATTATATATCATTTTAAAGCTCAGTAAATGTAAATTTAAAAATATTATCTCAAAAAACCCAAAATGTCAGAATCTTGTAATTCTCCGCTCACGACGTGTGCCAATGGTCTTACTCTGGAAGAAAAGTCGTAATTGCGTCTTAAATATTTAAATCATCAACTGCAAACCAGCTAAAACTTTTCATAATCCCATCCCTAAAATTAATGTAGACTGGAAAATCTCACAATTTGCATAGAAATTCAAGGCAAAAAAATTATGGTACAAATTCTTAACTCCTAATTCCCATAATTTTTCTGACCTCAACGGTGTCCTGACCAATAAAGACCTCATAGGAAAATACTGGTACAAAGAACGGGAAGGACAAATATCAAGTCAAACAAATTATTTTAATCAAAGGTAAGAATTTCCGCTACAAATTAAAAACCCTCAACTTCCCTGCAAGATGCAAAATTTTCCGCTTTCTTTATCAACTATGATTTTCATATTTCTTAATCAATGAAAACGTTCCCAAGAAAAAAATTAAGCTAAAATGGAACTATACAGTTCATTAAATTGATAAATTCGAACTCCATTTCACGAGAATATTAATTTACCATTTTTGACCGAGGCAAAATTTACATTGGATTATAATACTTCAAAAAACTCCTTCAGCAATCAACCTCCATTTCCAAATGTCCCTGTGAAACCAGGATATACCACTATCTCTTGTGTGTGTGTGGTATCCTTGTGCACAAAAGCAGGGTTTGCTGATACGAGAATCTTTCCATTGTTTCTATTATTCTGACATAATTGTAAATATTTAACAAAATCTGCTTAATTTTTAAGTCACTCGAAATTTTGTCAGACAAAAACGCATGTGTTCGAGTAACAATCTGCAACCCAAGTAAAATTCATTCCAGTGGGAGCCTATTTCCCGAAACATTTTATGAACCGAAGTGCCTCCGACCAAGTGCCTAGATAGACTTCAGCAAGTCATTGGGGCGCTTGGTTCGTATAACGTACCCAGCAAATATTCTTGTATTAATTTACCAACAAGCAAAGAAACGATATATTTGCTGGCGGGTTGCAACCAACCACCTCTAGTGACAGATGAACAATTATCTGTTATCTGTATAAAAAGTTGGCCACGGCAGTGTGAAACCCGCTAATGGGTGGCCCAGTGGAGATCCAAATTATTACTGAAGTCCCCAGTAGGCTATTAATAATTATTGGACAATTTGGTTGCCAACAAGCGACCGATTGTCCATTAGACCGTCAGCCCCAAAGGTTTTGGTTGACGAACGAGATACCAATAGCTGATACGGGGAAATTCAGAGAGAAATAACAACTTTGAAAATAATGAAAGTCTGCCGGATACCCGTTGTTGCGGTAGCCCAGGAGAGGGGTAAAGTTACTATGGGGTGCACATATTTGAACTGCTCTAATCTAATTAAATATAGCTTCATGATTCCTTTATGTTACCAGAGTAAAAAAGTCAATTGAGGTCCATGTTGTGTGGTGCTTCCTTCCAAGATATTTGGAAAATGGGTTAAAGGTCATTTGTTTATTCAAGAAAGAACAACAATTGTAATACCAAGATTTCTTTGTAACAAATATTAAAACCTATTTAGGATACTATTCAAATATGTTTTTTTATTTTGCATATGGGTTGTCCCTTTCATAGGAGGGGTATAATGTCCCTGTCCCCATAGAAGTCCACAGGGAAGTTGTATCCCCTTCCATTATAACCAGGAGATGCGAAAGTGCTAAAGCATGTCATATTTGGATTCAGTAGCATTAAACATTTAAAAAAAATATTTTTTACAAACAAATCTGGGTATTGCAACGGGGGACCTTTCTTGACTAAACAAATGACCTTTACCTATTTTCCCAAATATCTTGGAAGGAAGCACCACACGCGGGTGACCCAATGACTTTTTTACTCCTGGCTTACCTAAGGAATAATTTGACCTATATTATGTTAGATTTAGAGTAAGCAGGGGTCAAACATTTGACCCCCATATTAACTTTACCCCTCTCCTGGGTCTACACGCAACAACGGGTGCCCGGCAGACTTCATATGTGCAAAAGTTATATTTTTCTCTGAATTTTCCCGGTTCAATATTGGTATCTCGTTCGTCTAACCAAAACCTGGGCTGATGCGCTAGTGTCTACACAACCAGTGACCCGGCAGTCAGTGATTCTACTGAGTCTCACTCTCAGCATAGTAGTCCCTGTGTCTCAGCAGGTGAACAAGAGCAAAGCTGCCATATTTTGACGTCAGAGCCCATCACCTTGAACAAGGCTAGTGCCAGTGCAAACGGATCAAATCGTTACAATTTTAATGGCGAACGCTCCCGATGATCGGTATCCGAGATGAGGCTGGCAACTCTCTCGTACAACTTTAAAACAGATTCGTTGCTATTCCGTCTTATTCTATATTAAATAAAGGGATTTTAGACTGCACAGTTACACACGTGAAAACTTGCTGACACGCATCCATATTTTGAAACCTGGTACTTTACGGTTAACTCATTCGGAAGTGCTCCACTGAGCTAATGGGGCATAATGGGAGGTTGTGGTGAAGTACCAGGAACGTTCACGGTAGATGTTTATGGTTCTCTTAACTGCCCTATTCTATCAGTTCAACCAATTTCCCCACTCGTAGATGTGATTTGGAGGAATATAATTGTAGTCCGGCAGCTTAAGTTTAATTTCACAAGAAAGGGGCCACGCCACAACAACCTCGTGGGCTGAATGCGTCTTCCACCCAAAGCGTCGGCCCCGAGACGTGGTCTATACAAGATTGCGTCCAAAGTTAAAGTGTCGATCGACACAATAAATCACTGTTTCTGTGAATAAATGTTTTACTGGACCCAATCAATCCATTCGTCATGAAAGTCGTCATACTTCAAAATGTTGCCAAAACATTTTAGATTAACCCTGATAGGAGATTAATATATGGATTAAAGTTTTATTTACGAATACTCCGTTATGTACCCTTATTGGACATAAACATTAGATTTTAACCTGCTCGGATGGTATTTACGGCCAAATTAAGCCAATATGGCAACCAAAATCTTTGCCCCAATACGTTAGTTAAGATATTGCCAATACACTTCACTTTCTGGCCAGATTTTATTTTGATTTCGACTCAATGGCAAAATCTGTTTCTAATTTGTCATTATCAAAATGTACATTTTATTTAACAGATTTAAATCGTAGCTATTCAAATTGGTAACGATTTTTGAAGATTCACATTTCTGGCCGTCGGGCATATTGGCTGACACCATCTGACCAGTTTAATATATCGTAAATGTATTTGCGTCCAAAAACAAATACCCATGTGTGTCTTATTTTCAACCCATATATTTGCTGATATGGAGCTTCCATTTTAACATGTGACGACTTTAAACATGTCGGAAGTGTGTTCATTAGATCCAGTAACATTTCTGCAGAAATATGTAGTGCCAGTGTTCCAGGAGATCTTGTCCTCCGGACTCGCAGTCGCCTACAACGTGAATAGGGATTCAATTGACTCTCCACGCAAAAAACACAAGTTTCGTTGCCTGGACTATGGCTCCGGTGGACCATATCTCCTTCACACCTGTTCGATTACAATCAGTTTAACGTTCATGCACTTCGGACGCCATCTTGAATATCCCAGGAAAGCCTTGCACGGCCCAGACCTGGAAGCAATGCGTTTTATCAGTGATATAGGTGAACACCCATTCAGATTATATTAGCAGTTTCGGTGTTTCGCATGAATAAACCTGGTCTCCCGCTCAAATACGGAAACCAATTCCGAAATCAATGTTAACGAAAGAAAGTTGAAGACCTACAGCTAAAATATCACTGCTCTTCCTTGGGAGTAAACCGAAGGTCACTAGTTCATATCCTGATAGTTGGGGATTTGTTTCACTTTCATTTATGTTGGGTGACAAAATTCTAAAAAATCTTTGTCATGTTAATTACCGACACGTTTGAGATTTATTTCGTAATAAATCCTGTAATTTTAAATTATCATTTATGAATGGCACTTTTAATTGACAAAATTTAGCATTAACAGCTGCCAAGTAGCAATCTGTTAATATGCACATTGAATATGATTGGCTGGAATTTGAAGCTTTAATGATAACGAACACACCGGCTTGATTTTCTTCATAAAAATTTCATTCTCTTTCTGCATAAACCCACATTACCATAATTAGTTTCGTGATCCCATATGCCTTAATGGCATCGTGATTGGTCCAGTAACTCAAATCGTGAAAAAGACACGGCCACACTATATTATAGAACAGAGCAGTGCAAGAGTTGCTCACATAATTTAATATCACAGTCACGGAATTCACATTAACATAATACAACATAATCCCTTCTATCAATATATCCAAAAAGTATATTACAATATTGCGAGAACAAACCCTCGTGTTTGTACAAGAATAATAGATCTAGACATCTATGCCAGTTCTATCCCAAACAAAATAAATCGGGAGGAAAAGGCAAATTCTTTATAAAATCGGAAAGGAGGATTTCTAATTAGTTGCACACATTGTTTTTTGAAAACATTGAATTGTCTCCCCAAAGGGACAAAATATTTTTCTTTTAACAAAAGGCATAAATTGCAATTTGACGTTAAACATTACAAAGGTCCATTTGATTTTTTAACAAAATAAAGCAATCTCAATTTGCCATACAAAATTTGTACAAAATTACGAAAAAGAAATTTGACCATTATAAATAAGCCCAATTCATTGGGCACAATTATTGCATACGAGATTTTGTAATTAGTACCGACGGAGTTGATTGGGAATTTCAGATTACTTCTCAGATTTCACTGTTTTTCAAACAAATACCATTTAATATTGAAAATTGAAATCTATCACTAATTTAATAATGAAACCTACAAACATCCCAAAAGTTTGCAGAGGAATGCCTATCAGTTTTGTTTTTTGGGAAAATTAAGACTTGCAACATTACTTTGCTTGTTACGGAGCTCCAGGATTTTTATTCTGGAACTTTATGGCCCGTATTAAAAAAAATGTGTAACAATCGTTTATCTTTAAAATAGTGAGGTGGATAAGAATTCATAAAATATGAAAAGGTTATTTTTTTCAGAGTACCGTAATATAGACCAGTTAACAGCAATGTTGTAAACATGTTAGGGCCTGGTTATCTTGAAATAGGTCGGCATGACTGTTACACACTGGGCAATTGTATCTGTTAGAGTTTTAATACTATGGCCATAACGATTGGCAGGAATGGATTCAGCATGCAAACAAAAGGAAGTGACCAGTAGGTTGTTAACTGGTCTATAGATATGGTATTTTCTTATACAGACCGTTTTTTTAATTTATTTTGGTATAATATGACAAATTTGATGTTTTTACCATAGTTCAACAATTATCCCCATATCTAACCTCACTATTTCAGAGATAAACGTTCATTAACTAAACCGTTGTTAAATACCTTTATGGAATACGAGCCAAAACCATTAACCGCGATTCCTCGCTTAATTAAAAAATGTATATGCTCGCTACATATTCGTACGCGAGCTCATTTTTCACAACAAAACGATAACCGACTTAATTACGTTTATTTTGTCAAAAGTAAACTTCTTTTTCGTCATTGTTTTTAACTATACCAGCTTTATTTTGCTGATTGCTTTTATTTTTATAAATTGGCAAAAAAATACGTACTGGCGTTGCCAGGACAGTACCTAATATAGAGTTAAGATATTGAGCCACTGTTTTGACGGCGCGCTGTTGTCGGGAAACGTAGAGAGGCGTTAGACACTGACTGTATGAGATAAGCAATAACATGTCTACCACCGGGTTTCACAACGATAATTCAAGATTAATCACGCAAGGAATTTTGGTTAATTGGCCAAAAGTGAATTGCCAAACCTTTCTTTGATGATTAATATGTGCAAGACAGTGGCGCCCATTAGCATGGAATGATGGCAATATGATACCATTTGCTTTCAGATTGTCATTCTCATTTCTATTTACACCTGTAATATGCTTACATCATATTCACGTCAATCGATCAACAAAAAATCACGATCCGATCAACAAAAAATACTGGCAATGATTCATTCTAGACGTTGCTATTATAGTTAGTTGCCCCTGCTGGAAGGTTCTTTGCCTCAAGACCGATAATGCATTATATATTTAAGATTTGGGTAGCTTTTTTAATTATCTAATAGCGAATTTATTCTACCTCTTAAAAGATTCCATCGCGAATGTTTACGATGGATCCAGTCGTTTTTGTTGATCGGAGATCTTTTCAATTATAATTTCATAAAATCAATTACGTGAGGTACATATAATGAATTTCCATTTCATAAGATTACATCTATACAGCATAAACATAGACACACTGAGTAGACGTATTAAGGCATTGAATATTTTCAACTTGAAATGTGTTAAATGTTCCATTTCTGATACTACAGTGGAAACTGGCGTTTCTCGGTCGCATTCCAGTGTATTTATATTGCAAATCATATTACGAATTGTAACTAAAAAGGCACTTCCAAATAATTCTAACGTTGCTTTGGTGTAATTCAATGCAGTAGACTATTCCATATATTATTACACCCCTTCCAAAATAACAACAGTTGCATCAAATTTGTTTCATTAACAATTTGTCTTGCCACTTATTTAAGTTGAGAGTTGAGACAGAACAAAACTGGACAGCATACATCACATTCTGGATTGTAGACATAGGAATGTCTTATTAGCACCGTAAATATATTTGATCGCCTCCACAATTCTACTTTTGTAACGGGAAGTCGATAATAAATGGAATAGCTATTCTTTACCGTTTGACTTTTATTAACAAGCCACGACCCTGCCGAAATGACCTGGAATGGGTACCTGTCTCATTTCATTTTCTCGTCTCCAAAGGGCGGCATCTACAAGCATGTGTAAGGGATTGAATTTCTCTTCGGTAGCCCCAATAACCGGTCGACTACTAACAAGGGGGGATGGGATTGGCCTGGGTGGGGACGGAGGAGGCGTCTGATGTGTTGATGTGGGAGCACTTGCATTGTAATAATGGAGTCCATTGGCGGGGGAGTAACGGTGAGAATCTAGAGAAGCCCCTGTGTGTGGATGCGGCAAGTGAGGGGGAAAGTTGATTGGATTTTGTGACGGTATGGGTGGAGGGATGGATGACGGTCTGTACATGGGAGTAATTACTGGGTACGGAACAAGTGTTGGGCTTGGATAACAGGTAAGTGACGATGAAGATTCATTGCATCTGAGAAGGTTGTGCGTGTCTGTGTCCATTCTTTCTTCGCGCTCCTTCTCTTGATCAAGTTTATCAATACTGCAAGGTCTTATGTCTGTTTCACGTTCAAGGCGAGGAGGGCTGCTGCATGCTGACATGTCATCTCTTGTGTAAGGTGGCGACTCGTAGCCGCTACTACTTCTACATTCGGACAGGTCTGGGGCTTCTTCGTTCATGTCTGCGGTATCAACGGGTTCGGGAGTACCACAACTGGCGTCCGACGAAGGGTCCATGTTACTGTCGCCGTCTTCTGACGAAGTACTTGTACTGCTTGTGCTGCTGCTGGTTGATTTTCCTGAAGTTCTGCGACTAATAGTGAACTTATCGGGGTCGCGACCTTCTTGGCGTATCATATCTGGAAGAATCCGTCTTCTGGCATTGATGAACCAATTGCAAACCTGAAGCAGCGACAAGTTAGCCATCCGGGCCAAATGTACTTTCTCCTGATCATTTGGATAAGCATTGTAACGATGGTCATAAAGCCACATCTTCAATATATTCACCGATTCTTTTGGCAGGTTTCCACGCCTTTTCTTGGGTGGAGGACCCCCGGAACTGGTATCTGCCATTGTGTTGGGGTTGCTGTTGCTACTGCTGCCGGCAGGTGCTGGGCGGAATTTCTTATGGATCACGCCGTCTGATGGAACTTGAGGCTTGTTTGTCTTGACTGGAGTACTAGCTGTAATTGGAAATACAAAAGAACAAACATTAAATATTCATGTAAACAAAGTACCTGGCATGAATGTGTTTGCTTAACTTTGACGTCTTATTGTCAACAAAGGTGCGAGTGATATGTACATGACTATCAAATGGTGATATTTCGGAATCAACACGTCTAACCAGCTGACCTGGTAGCCACGTTCTGATGGGCCAAAGTCCATGCTCATTCTTCATGGATAGAACATGTATACATTTCATTAAAAAATATAAAGGTGAAACAGAAAATGTATTTAATATGGGTTCAATGTGGATCACTTGACACATAATTGAATGCACGGCGCCAAAGAAGACTGGTTCGCATGTGTACACACGAAACTTGAACGACTAACTTGACAAAATACCTGGATTTAGCGTCAATAGAATAAACACTCGCTTCACTGACGCAGAACATTGGCCGTTGAGAACACCCTTGAACTAACATCGTGACAAAACCACATGACCCAGCTTTTTAAGTCCTAATAGGATCCCATTTTACTTAATAAAATACTCAAAACATGTAGACATGTACACCTATAATACTTGTGAAGTTGTAAACCGAGCACTGATTTGATTTAGCCTCGTCTTGCCGATAAAGAATCAGTTGCTAGTTTAACCACAGAAGGAGAGAGTGCTTTTCGCTAGGGCTGATGAAGAGAACTTGTGATATCACTTGATATCACAAATAATTTCCAGAGTGAGCATGAAGGGCGTTGAGACACAAATCCCGTTTCCCCAAGTCAACTCCCAAATCGCAGATACTCAAATTAGTCTTCCTAACAGGATAGGTTGTAAGAAAACAAAGCATAAATAATTTTTTTGAACCGTTTAAAAGAACAGGTGCACTGGCAGTCGAATAATGAAACATCTTCGTGGTTTCATACTTTTCATCTTCATATATTTATAGATAAGATTTACCAATCAACAGGTGTACCAAATAGCTGAGTAAAGTGAAACGCCATCAAAATTCAAACAGCAAGTTTCTGCTGTCTGATCACTTATTGTGCACACCTCAAATTCATTGTATACTGTACAAAAGGCATTAGACTCCTAGGAATTCTATTCCATGCTTCTATTTCAACAACTTTTATCAATGACCGTTGTACCCCGCTCCAGGGGCACTGTTCCGGTTGCACAAGTCTATACAAATATTTCGTTTCCTCATCTACAATTATTTGCAGGTACAAATTTCAAAAATTGGAACTTGAGAAATGACAATAAATACTATATTATTGGCATGAAGCCAAGCAAGAGTGGCGTGGCGGGAAAAGGTGCTATGGTAAGATAAAACTGTCAGTAATTGCAAAGTAGAGGGCGTTATTGTGTCGTCCCATTCGGTTGTTTGGTTTTTGTTTCAACTTTTTTGATTTTTAGGTGGTGATGATGGTGGTGGCGCTTGTTATGAATGCATAAAAAATATGACTTCTGATAACTCGGAAAATAATCTTGGCTCTTGTTCTTACATTATTTTGTTTGTGCATTTTAAATCCAACAGGAGCAATGACACAACAGAATTCGAACTGTCAAAATATGTGTTCCACATGAAGACGGTTTAAGGGACATGAGATTAAATTAAAGTAGGCCTATTGGTAAACACATTCAACGACTAATTTTAATTCAGCTGTCGTTATAGTTAAGCAATACCAGTAACAATTTTATAATTTATTAAAATGCTGTGCCCTTTACAGACTCGCCAGGGATAATTGAGGGTGTATGATTGGACAGACTACTGTAACCAGACGGTCAGCAATTGCTTTAAAAAAAATATTACGCTATAAATTGCGGGCATCACGAAAGAACGTGAAGCTCCAATTTTGGATATTAGTTCAACAATTTCATTTCTGCACTCCATTCTAACACAGTACCGTATGGTTGATTAAACACAAAAAAATGCTATTTTAACTAGTCAAACTAAGAGGCCTTCGCCCCTTATTCACACTTCCCCATTCCTAATTAGCGTAAAAGCCAAAATCATGTTGCGTAAACCTGCAAATAATTTTAACCCGCAAGTAAATTATTATGTAATGATTATAGCAAACATCAAGTTGTTGCCTACCAAATTATCCTCCCATATGTATATATTATCAATTACGCAATGTACTTGGTCATTTCATGGTCAAGGACAATGCAGTCTCAACTTGATCAACATATCCCATCAATGCAAGGTGAAAATTCACTGTGAATCTTCAAACCCAACAAAAAACTGCTACGAGGCTTTGCAAAATATTTTTAGAAATGGGGAATTTTGAAGTACAAAATAGTGTATGACTGTATGTGTGTGTCTGTGCGTGTGTGGAGAAAAGAGAACTGGCAATAATACCAACATATTCCTAGTCAGTCTTCAAAGCTCCTAATCGGATGTTGTGTGGACACCTCGTGAAAACAATTTAGGTATTATTTTAAATGGTGCTCCTTGTAGATTAATCTATTTGATAATGAGAAGGTCAACAAATGTAATTCTTTCGCTCAGGTGGTAATTTAACCTGTCTGTGACCTTTGGTGTTATAATATCAATGGGCACAAGTTCGTGATGTGTATCGCACGTAATAAGGGTATTTTTTCACATTTGGTAATTAAAAATTGGGGTACGTCTGCAATAAAGGCTCATATCTTTAGCGTCATGATGAAGCCGTGTTCTATATATTGTATTTTTGTGTGTGAAAATGTTCAAAATATTATGGAGGCGTAGTAATTTGTCACATCATTACCTCATCTGGGTGTGTGCAACTAATTTAATTAAGCTATAAAACTTAATGTACAAGAATTTTTTTTTTAATCCATTAAATTTTGTTTTTAAATATGATTTAAAAAAATAAAGCTGCACGTCATAGTTGCTGAAATTAGCAACACCTAAAATAGCATTAGCATCTGACGCCACATGCGTCGGAGACCAAGACCGCATATGACAGGAAAAAGATCAGCACGAGCTTTGACGTTTCATCTTAATCGAGATGGTTTTCCAGGAATGTTTGACAGGCAAGTGCCGCCACTATCATACACAGTGGCGTAACGGGCCTGCCCTCTCTGAGGGGGCAAATTCCCCAGTCTTGGGAAATTTTTTTCCTCTTTTTTTTTTTCCTCTCAGTGGGGTCAAGCCCATTTTTCCCGGTCAGAGGCTAAAAATGGCTTGATTTAGCATGATTTTTGCAAATTTTTTCCCGGCAAAAGTCGCCTGCCCCCCCCCCGCCCCCCCCGCCTGTTACACGCCACTGATCATACATGAAAATGAACATGCGTTATATAATCTTTGTCATTGCCACGGCCGTCATCCGTTAAATTATAGAATTGTCATCGGTATAAACGTTTGAATATTATTAATATCTACATAATTTATGCCCAATAAAAAAGTTAGAAATGAATATGGTAAAATTTTTGTTTTTTTTTTCACAACCTACACTGTAATCCCGTAGTTTGGGGATAAAATTTAGGTTTTAAACCCATCTAAAGCCTTGGCACATATTTGCTCAAGCGTGGCCAGTATTGGCCACACACGTGCACTGGCTGGATATAAAACCCAGTTCGCATTGTTTTTTTTTCCAGTTGCATTGCTTTTGCACTACTCTGGGATACGAGGAAATTCAAATTTAATAACCTGGGAAAAGATAACGAATGAAACCCCAACATATCAAATTATAATGCACCGAAACTTTAATTTAAATGCGACCCCACAAAATCGTAATAAAATTCACTTCATGCTAGCTAAGTCCAGGTGCACTTTCTGAAGCGAAACTTCCATGCAATATTGCAACATTAAAATGTGGAAACACGCCTGTGGTTGTTTTTAACGAACGTCCAATTGAGGAAGAACCTAAAAATGAGTGGCGTACGGTTGCTTATTTGCAGAAATATTGGAAAGTGAAACACTATTGGATCCCAATTTACTTCCTAGCCTGGGTTTTAAATTTAACGACTTTAATTGATAACCTAATCATAACAGACTACGTATCACAAATCGCATCCGCCTGAATTAGGCGTTTCAGAATTAAATAAGTCACTACTATTCATAATTAAAACTGCAAACATAATTAATAGGAATTTGATAGATATACGAAACTGCTTTACAAATGAATTTTGACATCAAAATCGCCGACCAGCATTTTTCCCAGACCAGAACTTTTTATTATCTTTCGACTACAAATAATCGTGTGCGTGTACAGCATTCGCTGGTTTACAATCAGTAGACACACAATGAATACTAAAAATTTCGACTTGAGATAAAAAAAAAGCTTTTTGTTCGCTTGCAAGCTGACGCTGTTCTCCACCTATCGCTCCAAATCGATTTGGACGTTCATCATAAATAAAAATTGGGAATACACCGGTTAGAGTATGAGTAGATACAGATGCCTATGACATATACAAATAGTATAAGAGGTTTCCTTTGTTATCTGCTATCCAGGGTCTTGTTGTGAAACCACCGACTCAACTGACTAGTAGTTTGATAATTCCAGTAATGAGGCCGTGGCTTTTTTTTTTCTCGGCCTTATTGTTTCACTTCACTGGCTATTCATTTCAGCCCGGTGTTTGTTTTAAATTCTTAATCATGTTATGATGACACCACCACGTGTCCCTCTGACACTCGATTCCACGAGGTTGTATTAATGAAACTGTTGTCAACACTTGTGGGCTGACAGATAAGATGGGAGTCAAATTAAATTTTGCACCGTGTTGAAACATTCTAAAGCCTTGCCATTGACAGGGCAGATATACAATACACATTTCAGGTAATATTGCTTAAATTAAATTGGTAATACAGAAAATCAGTAGTGTGACGTCATCACCAGCTTATGTTGAAATCGTGAGATTCTTGACAGTTGCCTTCCATTAAAGACTTTTATTTCCAGTACTGATAATTACAAAAATTTATCATTAATAAAATTGCTGTCATGTGCATGTGTTTAGGTAGTAGGCCATTCAAAATAGAATTAATCTGCCTTAACCCAACACTAATTGCAACAGTCAATTCCAACAGAATTGTTATTGATATACCTTTTAAGAACAAGATATCAAGAGTTTACTAAAATCAAAGGATTGGAACATATTTTTTTAAGGGGGTAGGTTCATACAGGGGTCAAAAATGACAGTATCAAAACGCGTCGAAAAGTATGCCCACTGTTCGTATCATTTCAGGATTGTAAAAACTGTATAGTTTGCCATATCTGTAGGTTGTAGTTCAATAGTTATGAGTCAAAATAGGTTTCAAGGTCACAATGGGGGTAAATTTTCAGATATATCCGTTCGTTATAAAGAATGTGGTCAAAATTGTTCGTCTAATTGTACAGACCCCCCGAAAATATACTGGTTGCCAGCAAACCATCTATATATTCGTTGCATAATTGAACGCAAAATGTGACTGGGGTCCGAGTCTATGGGATGTCACTAGTGATAGCTCGGTAAATTCCTTTATATATAAGTTCACAAACAAAGAATCTATTTAATTTAACCTTATCATGGGACAAATTTAACAGTTTAAAACCAGTCCGATCAAATCGACCATTCTATGAGTTTACCCCAGGATGACCTTGAACCTTATGACCCATTGTACTAAAACTATAACGCGTAGATAGGGCAAAACTATACATTATTTTAAACTTGGATACCCAATAATTGTACACAATCATTTTAAAATCATTTTATTTTTTTCAATTCTAATTTTTTACCCCTGTACAACTTGGGCCCCCTTATTTCCTACATGTTCCACTAGGTTGATTTTGGGGAGACGTTTAATATATTATTTTGGGACTATTCGGAGTATATTAACACCAAAATTGTTTCTGTTGTCAATTTGTGTGGGTCACATATACATTAATTTGGACTATAGGGCAAATCCTTCCACGATTTAACGAGAAATTAATAGTGTAGTGCGTGACGCGAGGCTTCCAAACTCCGGTAAACCGATTTTCTTTTGTGTACACACGCGCGATTTACTAATCAATACATTGTATTGCTACTGTCCATCCTATTGTCCTGTATAGAAACAATGGTTTCTGAATGGTCTAAACAGCTGACGGACACTATGGCCTAAACGGAACGGACTCCATTTACGTTACATATCACTAATAATAGCGAACCATACCCAGCATTGACTATCCAATTCGGCTGTATCCTTCACTTTCAATATCGACGGTTCACTTTCTATTTCAGTATCTCTTGCCCAGTGGCGGCGCCAGGGGGGGCATGGGGGGGGGGGCAATTGCCCCCCCCCCCACCCCCCCCCCCCCAAATGTTTTTCTTGCCCCAGTTTCCCCCCCCCCCCCCTGGTCGAAAGAAAAACGAAGGATTTCGGGCAAAATTCAGTGATTTGGGGCCAAAAATCAGCGAATTTGGGCTAAAATTGGTGAAAAATTTCCAAATTTTTCATATTTTGCCCCCCCCCCAGAATTTCACTTTGCCCCCCCCCCCACCCCCCCCCCCGATTTTCTTTTGTGTACACACGCGCGATTTACTATATAATACATTGTATTGCTACTGTCCCATCCTATTGTCCTGTATAGAAACAATGGTTTCTGAATGGTCTAAACAGCTGACGGACACTATTGGCCTAAACGGATCCATTTACGTTACGATATCACTAAATAATAGCGAACCATACCCAGCATTGACTATCCAATTCGGCTGTATCCTTCACTTTCAATATCGACGGTTCACTTTCTATTTCAGTATCTCTTGCCCAGTGGCGGCGCCAGGGGGGGGGGCATGGGGGGGGGGGCAATTGCCCCCCCCCCCAAATGTTTTTCTTGCCCCCCCCCCCAGTTGCCCCCCTGGTCGAAAGAAAAACGAAGGATTTCGGGCAAAATTCAGTGATTTGGGGCCAAAAATCAGCGATTTTGGGCCAAAAATGGTGAAAAATTTCACAAATTTTTCATATTTTGCCCCCCCCCCAGAATTCACTTTGCCCCCCAAGATTTCACTTTGCCCCCCCCCCCGTTTCCTTGCCTCCTCCCCCCCCCCCCCAGAAAAAGAGGTCTGGTTCCCGCAGCTGCTCTTGCCGATTTTTTCTCTCCTTTGTGTCAACTTTTGACAGAGGGTTCACTCTAGAAGTAGAGTGCAGTACAAGTATGCTATAGGAACAAACAAGGAATTGGCTTATTTGGGCAATTAAATTCAACCAACCGTAGAAAAAGGAGTAATGCACAGACAAGGAAGGCTGATCTTCGTTGCACCCAAGCAGTCATCTAGATAGGACAAAGGAAAGGTCATCACAAATTTTGAGCAGGATGTAACATGTTTTCAAAACACGGTCAGGGCTAATGTTACGTTTCCCTGTGGCTGTATATAGTCCAAGACTTAAATAAAATAGGTGATCGTAATTTCAATCAAACATGGTGAAATAGACATACAATAAGTAAATACTACTAAACCCTCCCACCGCACATTGTAGGCCAAGAACGTCACTGCGGTAAAGATGACGGGTGCTGAGGATTCTGGTTCGTTTGTCATCCTTGGCGATTGCCGAAATTCAATGTCAATACAGTACCAATTGATCAGACCAAAAGAAAACACCATCAAACACACGAAAGGACCGAGCAATTTATCTAATGAAATAGACATCAGAAGGCTACTTCAGTATATTAAACGGTTGTAAACACGTTCACGTGTGAATCAAAATACACCAATTAAACTCGTGTGGACCCCATGGGAACCTTTAACATTAGGCATATCGTAAAACCAAACTGCTCCTAACCAGGAAGTTGTCGGTAATATATCAACTTCTACCACGCGACTCTACTCATATTAAACATCATCACCTTATTCGGAAATCGCCACGACCCGTTAAGCGTTGGAAATAAGCCCCGACTGGGCAGGACCCAAAACATTGAAATGTGTGGTTTGGTCAAAAAACACAGTGAATCACGTGTTGGTTTAAGTTTCCAGTACCTGTACTAATTCTGGTAGTAATTATCTTATATCAATCTTGATATTCTCCGATACATCATGCTTATGGGCCGGGGAGGGGGTATCATACATAAATACGTCATGGGGAAAAACGTCAGTGTTATAAAATATAATCGTAGTAACAAGTCAGAGTAGTGGGTGAGCCAGGCATGTTGGTCGGTATCACCAGGGGGGGGGGGGGGCAAAGAGGCATTTATACCAGGGCTACCTCATTACTATGACCTACACAAAAGTATGCTGGCCATTCTGTAGGGGTAGCTAGCGAGCTAGGGGCTCGCAAGAGATTATACAGGGTCAAAATTGAAAAGTGATCCAATTTTGAATTACATATCAAATTGTTCGTATGATCACAAGGATTAAAAAAAGGTATAGTTTGTACTATCTCCGACTTACCCCTATGAAGTTATAAGCTGAAAACCGTTCTTATAGGTCAAAGGTTAAATCTTAGTTATACAGGGGTCAAATACTAAAAATGCTTCAGTTTCAGTGGAAATGGTCTCATATTGTTTGTAATGTTCTCACAATTAAAATAAGGAATAGTGTCGACCATCTGCAATGTGAAATTAAATTAACAAGTTACGCACCTCATTAGTACTACCCCTATAGGGGCTGGGGTTAATTTTGGGTGTAACTTGATAACTATACATTGTACATTGTCCAAACTATACCTTATTTTACTTGTAATTACATTACAAATAATATGAGACCATTTCCACTGAAATTGAAGCGTTTTCTAGTATTTGACCCCTGTAGAAGCTAAATTTAACCTTTGACCTATAATAACGGTTTTCGGCTTATAAATACATAGGGTAAGTCGGAGATAGTACAAATATACATTTTAATCTTGTGATCATTGACGAACAACATTGGTATGGTATGCAACAAGCATTGGCCACTTTTCGATTTTGATCCCCTGTATAATCTCTTGTGAGCCCCTAGCTCGCTTAAGCTACCCCTACAGAATGGCCATCATACATTTTTGTGTACGTCATAGTGTTAGGCACCCCTGGTATCAGTGCCTCTTTGCCCCCCCAGGTGATACCAATAAGGCTACTTTTGATGGTCGGCTCATCCACTATATTGCCTATTTGTTGAATCTGGTAACATGCACCACTGCAGTGTCATTGAACTTGGAAATTTTCATGACAATTAAGTTGCTGTCCTAATAAAATCACTTCAAAAAAGTTTTGCTTGGGAGCTTACTTGACCGGTAAAGCTGTATAGATCTGTAAAAAAAATCCCTGTGGCGACGGATGTTCACATCATATAACGTCAAAAAAAAATCAAGCACCCCACTAATGCACTCCCACCGTTACCTAATAATACACCTAATGCGCCATAACAGAATAAGAAACAAGTTTCGATATTAAACTTCCGTTGGGATTTACACCAATATTGACAATCAACCGACCGAAAGGAAGAATCCGTGAGCTGCGTGCCTTTTGTTATCTTATGGCATAGCCATACACATGGACTACTTGAGTAGGTAGAGCTGTCAAATACAGACAGGAAAATACCCGGAAAAGATTGGCTTTCTAATTCCATTTCTTTGTGACCCCAGGGGCACTTGCTTTACCGGTGTTTTGCAGGACTGGTGATATGCGATAAGGACCGTTTGGTGCGGATACCATGTATCGTTTCCTGGAAGCTTATTATGCGATGGTAAAATACGCGTCTTCAAAGGTTTTGGATAGAAACGCTACCTTTACTTCCCCCTATTAGTATTAGCAATGTTGCACTTTATGGTGAAAGTAGATTCAATCTGAACGCAATCTTTTGTATGACACGAAGTTGGAATTGGTTCTTAAAATTTTGGCGCACAGTCGAATGATTCACAGGAACAAATAAAAGGTTGTACGAGACATGCCTATTGTAAATTACTAGAAAAAATATACCATGTAGGCCTATAGTTAAGTAAACCAAAATATAGTAAACAAAACCATGACAACATAACGACTCAAAAAACAACCACCAGCAACGGGCCCCATTTATTTGAAGTATTGTATTCTCTCCTATCACGCGCACAAAATCCCCCTTGGAGAAATCAGGTGTGGTCTATATAATACTTCTAAAACACTGAAAATGAAGTTAATATTCTAGCGTTGCTAGACTGTTACTAGCTTTATGTTTAATAGTAGCAACAAGACATGTCATTGAAAGTCCCTGCACCAATGGAGTCCATGCTCATTCATGCCAATGAAGGTCTTTGTTATTGTAAGGAACAAAATTGGTAAATCAACTGTGGGCACCACCCTAATCTTTCAAATGAAATTAGCTGCTCATATATTAAGTCTTAAATTAGTTCCCTTATCCGTTTTAATGACTTTCCAGACTTTAAAAAACACGACCTTGCCAATACAAAAGTCGTAGGATGCTGTCAAAATTGTTTTGTCGAAGCATGTGTATGGAGTTAACCGTATTATATTCTCGGACTCGGAAAAAAATGCAAACATCGTTGAGTTGTTATGTAACATTGGGGTTGACAATTCTCCCTTTGGGTGATACTGATTATCAGTTATTATGGCTGGAGAGCACTGTAAAGCCAGAGCGCGCAGGGTACCAGCAATCATGGCACTCCATGAAAAGATCGACCACCTCAGACCGAAGAACACCTCAGACTGCGTGCCCATACATTCACAAAATTGTAACAATAGAATTTTATTTTTATTTGTATTTTCAATGTGACAGACCCATGGGATGCCATTGTCTACATTTTCGCGCCACACAAGGCTATCAATAAAATCAAAATAACTCATCACATTAGGCTAATGATATTGCTGTCAAGCTTGGTTGCTCCATATGAACACACGTTGAATTGTTGACGTGCATGGAGTATTTCTATCTTATTTTTACTGGTTCTTTTACATGTGTAGCTATAACCGACACTGTCAGTGCTACTGTGAAATTGATAGCTACTCGTTGAAAAATGATGACTAAGAAGTACCATAAAATAAAATGTTCATTGTTATTAAAAGCACCTTGACACGTGGCTACTCCAAACCCATCCAAACGTAGAGAGATGTCAGCATTTCCATTTTTAAAAAATTGACAGAAATGTCACCAAGAAAATCAGTGACAGGAACACCTAGTACCAGTGACGTTTCCGATGGTAAGGGGTCGTAGGGTATATAGTGCAACTCCATATGACAGCAACGTCGTAAGCATCTTACAATTATTACTTCTACATTACTAATAAGAAACTAGCCGTCAACAAAGCACTATAATTATTATACATGCGTGTTTTAGCTTGTCCAAGAACTACCACGTAATATGAACATGTCGGCCTCTGCTCTGCACCAGGGTACCCTTCATACACAAACTGTTGCTAATCCGAAGATTAAAAGTAATCTGAAGATCTACAGAATTAGCGATCAATTTATCTTATACGATTCGAAGGTTATTTATCAAGTCTAAACAAGATTGGTAAATTAAACAACAATAAACCGCACTTTAAAGGTGCAACGAGAAGATTGCAAGTCATCCATATTTGTTGTGATATTGTAGCAATCTTCTCTGTATGTAGTGATTTCATTAGATTAGACACTCAATAGATTCCGTACCTTTTATTTGGCTACAGAAATAACTTTAAATGAAAACAAAAGGTGATTTGTTATGTGCTTATACTTCATAGAAAAATGGAGCAAATCGAAAATTCAGCCTATACAAAAATAAAAATTTCACAATTTTGGTAAAAACAAGGAAACAATTCTCAGCTTAATCCTTTCAGGTGGGGATATCTTTTGATAGCACGCTTTACACCCCAGTTCAAAAAGCAGAATTTCACATTTTTTAGGGATACCCGTTATTTGAAATCTCTCGTTGCACCTTTAAATATTTCAGATTTGGACATGCCCTGATCGCACGCAAAATAATACGGATTATTTAAATTGGGTGTTTGTCCGGTTAACATTCCCTCATTTTTAGAGTATCAGGGACACCTCGGATCGGTAGACATGTTAGTTTAGGCCTAGATCATGAGATCATCCAACTTGGGTGCGAGATCATCTACTAAGTGCAGAGGCCACCATTATGATGTCATCGTCATATGCCTCGGCGCACTGCTATCGCCCAAAATAACAGGGTACCCTTGTTAATAATAAATACTTATGCCTTGGCCCGCTGGATCAAAAAGACATAATTTGAATTTCGGTTAAGCATGCATGGAGAATCGATCAGGCATGAATATACCATATCAGCACACAATACATCGTTCTGATCCCATTCAGTGTCCAAATAGACAATCTACATTGTATTTAAAAATGCTTGTGAATTGCACACGCTTGATTTTTTTGTATTAAAAGGCATGACCAGGTATGAGCTGGCGTCAAGTCAGCATTTACCGCAAATTTGACATTAGTGTCTAAAAATGAACAGGCCTAGCAATGTAGCACTAACTGCCACTCAATAAATTGAGAAATGAGACTGAGGGTTAGTCTACTTGACCCATCTGACACTTATGAATTCGGAAACGGAATAAACCTGTGCTTATTCCGTGAAGGGTTTTCGAATTCATAAAAGAATATAGGGCCTAAATATAAAAACAAGATGTACAGGACATATGTAAACGAGAATATTTTTAATCAGAACATTAGTGCATTAATATTTGCTAAACAATGCAGTTGGAAACCCTTAGACCTACTTTTCTCTAGCAATTAAAAACTCACGAATAATCAGCAACTTGCTGTATGCGTGGGGTTCTCACCATGCGGGATTTATATTCCACAAGTAAAGAAACCCCCATCTAAATTGCATATTGTGGATTAGACCTACAGGATTTCATAATAAGCCTATTGACAATTGAATGACCCAGGACATTGAAAAGTTCCAATCAGATCAGGCAACTGACGTTAAAGCTTTCTGCTTTTCATATTACACAGGAATTAATATAAAGACGTTTCGACTTTCTCTTAAGCCAACTAATGACATTCCGTGTCAGCCGGAGAAGTTGTTTAGGTGACTGGGCACAATGGGGGAAAACTTGCTAGACAATGGAAACAATAGCAAACCAATGGAGTTATATAGGTTGGATGGATAAAGGAATGGCAAACCCTCGGGGCTTGTGGTATATGCTCAAATTATGGCACGGTATATGGCTATAATCATCGCACTCACAATACACGCAAGGCCAGGGCGACTACCTGCTGGGATACAAAACACTGAGAAAACCTTGCAAATTGTTTTCCATTTGCTCTTCAAAGAATGGTTTACAATGATGCTACAATGATTAAATGTGGTGTTTGGGCAGAGTTGTCATGAATGTTAATTCTACAATCGGAATACAAGGTTATTTCACACGGTTTTGCCCAAAATTCTGAAGCAATCACGGAACCTGAGGTAGAAAATACACCATGACGCCATCAAAATACAAGTTCAACCACGCATTGTTTGACACCGAGTTCATCGATAGGATTCGTAATTCATAATTTGCTTCAACAGTTTGGTTCACAAAGAACGGACAGATAAGTGAAATAACAGAGTGACACTAGCAAAACCCGAACACCTGTCCCTAGCTAACAAATTCATAGAGCCGTATCGATTGCCACTCTTTTTAAACATTACTAAGACGCGGATGAAATGTCCGAGGAACGGGCATCCACCGCGTGGCCCCTGTTTATACACTATACACTAGTCAATTACAGGGACATACCTGCAGGTATGCCATCACGTGCGATTTATACAGGCCTTATGACTAACACATCTTAAAGCAATGGTATCATTTTAGTTTAGAATATAGGTATGACACTATGTTGGAAATAACAAGACTCGCCTCGTGATGTGGATAGTGATCAGTGATAAAATTACTGATGATGTCATTGTTGTATAGTCATCACGCCTTAGCAATATCCACGTTGGCATTTATGTAATCATCCCGTTCATTCTCCTGCATGTTGTATGTTATTTTCAACAAAGTACATAATTCCCAAATAAAGAAAAAACAAAAGGAAAACAGAAAATTAAAGTGATTTTCATTTAAGCCCAGTAGTCAGTACTGTGTTTACTTGATCGAAAAGCTTACCTTTTTTGTTGTATATACGCATGGTGCATACGGTAGCGTATGTAGCCGTATTTTCTGGTCTAAATTCCAAGTTGATCGCAGATGTCAGCTGGTCGGGTTGGTTGTATCAACTAAACTTAGTAAATATCAGAAGTTGAAGTAATAACATTAAGCATAAATGTGTTGTTTCGAAGGCACGTTTGTTCCTAAATATACTGTTCCTCGTTAAGCATGTGTTGTCATTTGTGCTGGCTGTGTATGAATGAATCACCAGACGACGAGACCGCGTGTTTTGACAGATCACTAAAAGCGAGCACATGGTCTAGCATCCGGGAACTTAGTAATATGATAGCTGAACCATAGCCAACCAATCACCGATTCGCTTGTCATGACCCTTCGTTAATATTAATGAGTTTAAAGTCCCTGTGCATTGAGTGTATGACTAGAACTAGAAGCTTCTTGTTTAGCATGAATGGAAATAGTAGATAAAAGATGACATTGACAGTTAATGAATTCAAATACTATACAACGTGGCAGTGACAGATTAAAGGAAAGACGTTTTAATGATTTTTTTTCTTTGGTGAACACAATCATTATTTATTTTCTTTAAAACTCTTCGTGAAAATAAAATGGTAGGGTCACCTTTGAAAATGAGAAAACAATACCTGACAGTACAGGTTGATGATGGTCGTGGTTTGTATCTTTCGGACGTTGATCTTTTGAAAATGATTATTTTTTTGTCGAACTTTAATCAAAGGAGTGGTTAATACTTCATGATGATAATCATACAAAGATATGTGTCATCGGCATTGAGTCGCCAATGTCCATGGACCGATTGTACAGAATGACACCATAGCTCTTGGGGCAATACAGTAATGTTGAGAAATTTTCAAAGACAAAACCTGAGCCCAATGCATTGCAATAAAAAACATACATAGGAATGATAGGACCTGAAAGGTATATGGTCTCAGATAGGACCAACATCTGGCACCTGCACCCCACACGCACAAACCTTACATACATACACGCATCATATTCACTTACACCCATCCTATATCCTAACATCGACCCCTCCCCCTTCCATACACACACTATGAATGACAGCTGACGATAACTTATGGTAGAATTTTTTAAGTTACGATAAAAAAAATATAGCTCTATGATAAAAGTTTCTTTCTGGTTTGAAAATGGAGCCTTAATTATTACAAATACTATTTAGATAAGAAAGAAGAGATAAAGTGTACCAATATCACATGGCGACTACAGTTACGGTGTAAATTAAATACGATGTAATCATTATGTACACAAAGCAAATGCCAAAATGCGGCAACCTTTGTACATCTATCAATCCAGCACAAATAACAATTTTGACCTTATTGGGATTGTAAAGTTATAAATTCAAAATAAACCTTAACAAAGAGAGAAGAATGATATATATTACACAACAGCTTGCACCAAATTGACCAAAAAGTAACAATGGTCCGGTGTAGAAGTAACCATTGTCCGGCGTACTCATAGTCCGGGAACAATGGTGAACAATAGGGCAATCGATTCAGTTTACTCTTTACGCAACATTAGTTTCACGCTTTATTCCGTTATCGTCTATGGAGCCCCGGACTATGAGTCCCACCGGACTATATCTGCTTTCACACCGGTTACCCTGCACATTGGCCTATAGAACCTCTCTTCACGTATTTTCACCAGTAATCTTTATTGTATCATGGACTAATATTAGGTCCATGTTTGTATGTATTCCTATGTAGTATATACCCGTACCTTTTAGCGTTAGTGCTAATAATTATATTCTGCATATAGGCCATTTGTATTTAAAAATGTATGCATTTTATGCCTCGCAAACCACGCCATTAAAAAGAGTACGGTCTATTTTTTTTAAATATGAAATACTGTAAGTTAATCAACCACCTTATTTATTTTTAATCATTCTAAACATTTTGGTCGTATTAATATGAGCAGCAAGTATTAAAATTAAAATGATTATCATTTTGTAAATAACAACAATAATAATAGTAATAATAATAATAACAATAATATTAACTATATAAACAAATTGCAAATGTTTTGTCTCTAAACACACTAAGCAAATGGTTTCTAAAGGGTTCTAAAAATGCCTTATATGTGGAACCATCAATGGTTCTTTAAGGAACCAAAACAATTTCATAAACTGGTAAAAGATTCGAAAGAAAGCCAATGAAGATTCTGCACAAGTCATGAAGCTTTTCCTATTGAATGGCTAGGGTAATGAGCCTCAGGAATTCCTATTTGGAGTGGAAAGGAAACAACTGAAGATCAGATGTGAGCACATTTAACATGTTTAAAGCATTCCATTCTGAATTAAAAAAAAATAAAAACATATTTTGGTTTGATTAATTATTGACAGTGCCTTTTATGTTTAAAATTTACCCTTGCATTTGTTCTCCATTTTAAGGTAAAGTCGTAAATACACCTTTAAGAATTTTGTGATAAAATACATAATAACCCTGATTTTTTAAAACCCCACCCTAAAAAATAACATTTGATGTAGACTGGAAAACTTTACAAATTGCATAGAAATTTAAGGCAAAAAAATTGTGGTGAAATTTCTGAACTCCTGATTCCCATAACTTTTCTGACTTCAACGGTGTCCTGACCGATAAAGATATCATAGGAAAATACTGGTGCAGAGAATGGGTAGGACAAAGATCAAGTCAAACAAATTATTTCAATTAAAAGGTAAGAATTTATGCTATGAACTGAAAACCCTATATTTTCCTGCAAAATGCAAATTTTGTATGAATTACGCTATGGTTATGGTTTAACATTAAAGCACCCATGTAGGGTTTTGAATATGATTATTCTCATATTTCTTATACATATGGAATGCATTGACTTAATTAACAGCATTTAAATTCGAAAATACATTTTTGTTGCGTGCGTATGTGTACGTGCGTGTGTGTGGTGTGGCGTGGTGTGGTGTGTGTGTGTGTGTGCGTGCGTGCGTGTCTGTGTGTGTGTGCGTGTGTCCGTGTCTACGTCTGTCTGTGTCTGAATCTAGAAACGACACTTTCAACTACTGCATATTACACAAATAAGACAACTCCCAAAGTAGAAACAACTAAGCTTTTGAAATATACTCCATTCATAAAAATATGGTACGTGAAATTGCATTAGTAATGGCGTAGCAGCGTAGTATTTGTTAGCAAAACCCGAGCTAGTAAATGAAATGTAATTATTATGTTAATTTTGAAAATAGTAAAAACAGCTGGTTCTGTTTCCCATAATGCTGAATATCATTTCATATGACAGACGCCAATATATGCTGTCACAGGTGTGGTAAATGGAGGCATATTTTATGATAATTCGACACTTTTTAATATAGATAATTTTGAAAAACAATCGTGGGATTTAGTATGAATTAAAGCTACATTCTTTGGTTTGCAAAACGATACAGCATTTATTTATATCCAACTCGTGTTTTTTCTTTTCGATTAAAACCTCTTTTTTAACAATTAAATATGGGATGTCAAAAAAGCAACATTTCACTTCTATGATCATAATAACTCGTGAAAGAAACAGTATTTTTAAATCATTTATTCTTCATTGTAAGATTTTTTTTCTGTATTTGGTTTAAATTAGAAGAAAATAAAGCCCAATTGACAATCTACGTACTGAACTGACACACTGTGTGGAGTATAGAATGGACTATTTTGCCACCCAATATTTGAAAATCACCTCTAAGTTCTTTACTTTAAAAACTAAATCAATGCATTTTATTCTCATGTTGTCATAAATGATTTAGTATTTAATATGTCAGTAATGTACGTACCCTTTAATTTATTTTATTTTTATTTTTCGTTGTACGCGCCCTGATCTGAATGTTATTTGGAAATAGGGCACTATTATTAAAACGGTCATATAAGTTGTATTACATTATATTACTGAAATTATGTAATGAAATGAAATATAATGCAATATATAGTATACCGTAAGTTTATCTAGTCTTACAATTTCAGGCTAAAATACATATCTTTGTATTATATTTAATGTAATGTGAAGTAATGTAATTAATGTAGCCTTTTAATTCCTTTATCTTGGCTTTCAAATTTAATGTTGAAATATTTTTACTTGCTCTAAATTTATGATGAGATTAGCTAACTCTTAACTCAAAGTATTTACAGCAATCCAGCGTACGTGGCAATGCAAATTTCACTGATGTGTGTTGTAGTCAAATATTGCATTTTTATTATCTTGTGTGAGGTGTCTTCTTTGGGTCACGTGTCAAAAATTAATTGTGCAAACATATATATACTTGCTGGATTTATAACTCACATAGTGGTGAATTTTCATGACATTTTCCGAGATATTACCCCAAAAATATGGTAGTGTGTGGCATTTACGTTTGGGGAACACACTGGATGGTAACATCCTGGACAGTCCACGATACATCGATATATCAATTGCTGTAATTTGTTATCAGTCATGGGAAAGAATTTTGATCATCCAAAGCATGAGCAAATTCGTGCAGATTTTTTTTATTTTTTTATATCCTGAATTCACTTTGAACACATTAAAAATTTCTAAGGTTTGACGAATTTGAAAATTTCTCAGGTTTGACGAATTTATTAGGCCTATATAATTGATCATGAATGCAACATTCGTCTTTGTTTGCTCTTGACATACTAAGATACCCGCTTGACATTTGATCGGCTATGGTCGGAGGAAGGGGATTTAGAATTTGAAAAGCTTTGAAAGAAAGCAAAAGTTGCATTTTGGAAATCAGTATCAATATAATTTTAAAACAGAAATTTAGTTAAATTCAAAAAAAAATCTTTATACAGAACCAAATCAAAACAAATGTATGTACAATTAGACAATGATCCGGACGGTTGAACTTTTTGTTTTGTAACTGTTTTAATTGCTGACCAGTAGCTGTTCTTTTGTTCTTATTCCACGCCTAAATTCTCCCTTATTGAATTAAATAGCCCGCATTATTTAAATAAAATACAAACTCTTTGAAATCGTGTGAAACACAAGCTGGCGCACCTTGCACCTTTTTTTTCATTTTGAAAGCATTTTGCACACATGTTTGATTCCCAAAACCTGCCCGCATTAAAATGACTGATGGGAAAATGCAATTATTTTCTGTCAAGATTTCCCAAATCGATTGTTAAACATGTCAGCTGTGTTCAACAAAATGGGCTGGAGCTTGGAAGTAAGCAAATACCAGCAAAAATATACATGTTATGGAATTGGACCAAACGGCAAACTTTTTACAATTCTAAACAACAAAGACACACGTTTAAATTAAGTAATTAAAGAAACGGGAAGACATAGAGCATTTAAAATATTATGTGATTACCGGAAACATGTAGTAGAAAATGTGGTCCATTGGCATTATCGCGTTTGTTACACTCAAATACACATGCGGATTATTATTAGTGTTCATTTGGACACATAAGATCGTGACCCGAGGATGCTTTCAACCTGGTCCTCGTGTCGTGGTACGTTGGCACTGGAGTACATTGACACGCTATATGGGTTACTTTAGGCTAAAATTGGATACTCATGACGTCAATGATGACGTTTATATGAAACCTCCATATGGTTTTTAAGATTTTGAGCTAATTTCAACTTCGTTTAGGTCCTAAACAAATGAATAAAGCTGTCGAAAAACAGCAGATCAGATTACGATTAAAGCAATGACTATTTGCATTGTAAATAACAAATAAATTATCTGGAAATATGTTTTTCATCCCCGATTGCTGCCCGTAGACCTAACAGTTGGACATTTGTGATATTTATTGATCGGTTCATGTTGCATTGGATGGTTTATCTATGTTTGGAAGGAAAATAAAGGACATTTTCCAGCTGCACAAGGATATATGACTCCAGAGAGAAAAAATAAAATACTCAATATATAGTACCATATGACACTTGGTCCTCCAACTATACATGGCATCTTGTTCTTTAGGCCTAAAATAGTGAGAAAAAACCATAGGTTTTACAGAGACACATTGAAAAATAGCGCGCCCTTTAGATTTTTTCAAAATTGATATTTGCATGGTTGTAACGCTTGTATATACCTAGCCCCACCTGAAAAATTATTAAAGGGAAATCATGACATAAAAAATGACATAATGAAAAGGACCCTTACTGAAATCACTTCCACGAGTTTGAAAACAATTTGGATGTTTACATTCTGTAAAAAACAGTAAAACGGAAGAAGTTCCGGGGGTGAGGGTGGCAGTTGTGGCAATTTCTGGAACAGAAAAGCAAGGTTCACATCCCTGACAGAATTTACAGTATATCTAGATGTTTTGCGAACCAATTCAAAGCATTCAGACCGGGCTTCAGGCATAATTTTGTATTAGGCTTGTAGTAAGATATTGATCTGTGCAAGTGAAAGATGGATCAGCTGGGATTAGCACATATAAAATAGCAATAGTCGGTGAGCTGATCATAGACAACTGCTTTTCAAGTTTGGTAAATTGCGTGGCAGTAATGGCAGCATCATGTTCCAGAAATTGCCACAAACAGAATGTAAACATCCAAATGTGTTGCAAACTGTGGACGTGAATTCAGTAAGGGTTCCTTTTCATTATGTCATTTGTTTCATGCCATGATGTCCTTTTAAGCAAAACATCTCCGGGGGGGAATCCACATATGAAATGGATATGGGTGTAAGGCTTGCGCTTCGAAACCCAGGGGCATTCGTTGACCGTGGACTAAAAATAGGGGGTCTTTGGGTGAGAGGACAGCAAAAATACCCCAAAATAAGGCTCTTTTTAGACAATTTCGCACAATTTAACCCAAACTGGGGGGGGTGGGTGTTGTTTTAAAAATTCCAAAAAATAGGGTCTTGGGGTGACAGTTTGGCAAAATTAAAAAAAAAATGGGTGACATTTTAAAAAAAGTAAAAAAAATGGGGTCTTGGGTGACAGCGATGCTGAAAATGGGGGTTTATAACAGCCTTACATGAGCGTCACTTCCCTCCCAAGATGGGGGTGCCCGGGCCAAATCTGCGCGCTATGGGTAAACAGAACGATTTTATAATTAATGACTCAGCAGTCATTAATTCATCAGACGACGCGGAAATGGGGTTTAACCCTGTGGGTTGAACACAAGAAAACACACCCACAGTTGATGTCCACATGCATGAGTGCATGCATATAGCAATAGTAGAGCGGCCACTTGAACCAACTGCTCTATTTTTAATTGTTGTCAATCTTTAAGAAATTCAGAACATATAATGGTTTAATTTTATTTGTTTGAATTTTTTTCATGATTTTTCCTCATTTCTTACCCCAAAATATCAATGTATTAAAATAGATGTAAAATAAGGTGTAGTAAACAAACCCTAGACAACACTAATTCATAATCTGCTGGCGACATCGATGAGTGTGTGGTCGCCAGAACTTGTTTGGACAATTTGAAAACAAAACAAACAAACATCGACAAAATATCAGAAGAATTTGTTTGTAGTAAATATTTTCAGTAAAATTTAGGAATGCACTCAACCCTAATGCACGTGTGCCGCATGCCAAGCTAATACCCATGCGAAGCTGCAGAAATTGGGTCCAACGGAATAAAATACAATCACCCATATTTTCGCTTTAACCTGTTAACACTTGAGTTTGGGGGGGGGCATGTGGAGCCAACATTTTGTTTTTAGTGCACCATTTTTAACGGTAAATTATTTTTGTCCAAAATTTTATGTAATTGCCTAAATATCAGTTGCGCATATTTTGGTGGGGAAAAAAATTCAAATCAGTTATGGTGTTATTATGCTAATTAGCATTCTGGTGGCGGCTATTCAAAATTTGTTTCGCCCATTAAATCGTACTCGGGTAACTTTTTTACATTTCAGCAATATAAATGTATTGATGTTCTCCTATTATGAGCCTGGAAAAAGTCCTTCGGGAAAGTGATTTTTCATTTTTGGGCGGGAGAATAAAAAAAAAAAAAAAAAAAAAACCCCTGACTGTTCCCAATCCGCCCCAGCCTCAAATAGCGGGCCATGTTAGGAGCGTCCGTATCATGGATACACGCGGCCCCGGATCAGCACACTAGCTGAACAAATCCTGACACCACCACAAAACCATTACCAATGACTTGTGGATACGAGCAAACAAAAACCCAAAATATCAATTATTAAAATAGATGTAAAATAAGGTGTAGTAAACAAAACCATAGCCCACACTAATCATAAACTGGCGACATCGATGAGTGTGTGGTCGCCAGAACTTGTTTGGACAATATGAACAACATCGACATGATATTCAGAAGAATTTTGTATTTTATTATAATCAGTAAAATTTAGAATGCCACATCCAACCCTAATGCACGTGTGCCGCATGCCAAGCTAATACCCATGCGAAGCTGCAGAAATTGTGTCCAACGGAATAAAATACAATCGCCCATATTTTCGCTTTAACCTGTTAACACTTGAGTTTAGGGGGGGCATGTGGAGCAAACATTTTTTGTTTTTAGTGCACCATTTTTAACGGTAAATTATTTTTGTCCAAAATTTTATATAATTGCCTAAATATCAGTTGCGCATATTTTGGTGGGGAAAAAAATTCAAATCAGTTATGGTGTTATTATGCTAATTAGCATTCTGGTGGCTATTCAAAATTTGTTTCGCCCATTAAATCGTACTCGGGTAACTTTTTTACATTTTTATTTCAGCAATGATGTATTGATGTTCTCCTATTATGAGCCTGGAAAAAGTCCTTCGGGAAAGTGATTTTTCATTTTTGGGCGGGAGAATTGGGTGTGCGCTGCAAAAATTGGTTTTTAGACCGCCGTTTTGAATCGGTACAACCGATTTGTTTTGTTGTCCATTCGTTCTTTATATACTATCTCAAGTAACGAAATATCTTCATTCTCCAAACCAATGGTGATAAATGGTATACATCTTTAAAATTCTTAGGACTAGACATGCTAGACGGACAATATGACAAACTGTTCAACATGTTTGGAGCATTTTAAAAGTTTGACCCCTGGGTAACCTTATAAAGCAATAACAGCACATTTTTTGAAGAGCATCTCCAATTTTCAAAATTTGATATTTTTGCACAGTTATGTTGATAATTGTCTAGGAAACTACACCTGCGAACGAGAATGCTCATAAATGCGTATTTATCATAAAATAAGCGATTTTGTTATTAAAATTGGGATCCCAGATTGTACTTAAAGGCAGAGCTGAAAATGCTAAGTTCATGTCCGTCCATGATGAAATAGTGCCACCTCAAGAAAACGACCTCTAACTTGACTTGCCTGAACCAATAAAACAACTAATGGATGAGCGTGGATACGTACATGGCGCTATTTCCCGGCTATTTCATATTGGAAGGCCGTTTCCAGCAGCCGTTGAATTATTATCGGAGATCTCCGATATTAATTATTCTAATTACAAAATTCTTTCGTTTGCGACACATAGATATTTTCTAGCTTAACCATTCGTAGGTATAGTTTACTAGCCAGTTATCAATGTAACTGTGTAAAAATCTCAAATTTTTTGAAAAATTGGGGGTGCTCTTCAAATAAATATGCTATTATTGCTTTAACTTGGCCCCTATTGAAAAAGTGACACCACAATTTGAGACCACTAACTACCATGCATTGATATAGAGGCTTCATACCTCAGTTCATACCAACTACCAAAGGTATCAAAGCTTAGATATAGTGGGACATGAACGATGATGTTTGACCCACGTCCGTGCCTCCGTTCTAAACACCCAACACTTCATAATTGTTTTTAAAATGTTAGAAAATGACCATGACTGGACGAGATGTATATTTTATTTTGTCTAAATATCGTTAATACGACCATTTCTTTTTTGTTTAATCTGCACATTTATTGCCCGTATGGTTTAAGGGTCTGATGAATAGTTACACTAAGTGAGGCATTCTGGCTGAGATTCATCCCACATTCTGGTATAATTAGTATGTTTCCGGGTCCCATCCTTTTCATTAATTGGTTGTTCTAGTATCCGTAATCGCTAAACCCGGCTTAAATAATTGTCGAACTCTTAATTGAAAATTTACACTGTTCAGACGGTCAATGTTTTGAATTGTGTAGACATAAATTATCAAATACCACGCAGTGTATGTGTATATTCACAAAAAACGCCAAGTTTGAACAATTCAGAAAATCAGATCTAAATGAATGTTTTTCTGGTGTTTATTATTATTATTTGTTGTTTTTTTTTTTTACAATAGTGACCTTACCTTCAAGGAGACTGGACTCGACGATTGAAATGGAGATTTATATCAGGGCATGCAGTGGAAACTTGCGTCAACTGACAATTATGCGTTAAAGCCATTCAACCGTTCGTTTAAGTGTAAACAAATTTAAATATATATAGTGTATAACGCACTAATCGCGTTTTTTAGTAAAATACCACTTAAAAGGGACAATAGAGTGGTAATCGAAGTACTCCGCACGCGCATGCACTATCTTGTTTTTATTGGTAGGTCTACTCTATCACTGGTTCATATCTGGTTATATTTTTGTTGTTTTACCAGTATTCTATGGTTTACCAGGCCAAAACAATAATAACAACAACAACAACAACGACAAAAAAGTAAAATAAAAAACAAAATATATATGCTCAAAGTTTCCAAAGTCATGAAAATTGGAACATAAATAACAAATGGGGGGTAGCCTGAAAAATATCATGGATGGACTCAACATACTGATGAAACAAGATTTAGGGCAGGTGTGAAAGTAATCATAGTCCGGCAGGTATCATAGTCCGGCCTCCATAGACGACAACGGAATCGTGAAACTAATGTTGCATGAAGAGTCAACTGAATCGATTGCCCTATTGTTCACCATTGTTCCCGGACTGTGAGCCCGGAGGACTATATCTCCTGCCACACCTGTGTAAAAGAACTGCGTAACTTAAGATTATAATACAGAGTATGAGGTCAAATACAAATTTTATCCAGTCATTTTCTAAAAAAACAACAAACAGATCAAAATTTGTTTCCCGTAGGTGTTTCATTTTTTCTTATGAACTGTATAGACAATTTGCCTTCAAATATACCTAAAATTACAAGTCCTGGTACGTTTAGAAGACAACATTGGAAAGGTGCGCCACCTGATATGCCTATTAAAACCGACCGTAAATATTCCACAAACCAATAGCATGAATAGGGTCTATGCGGGAATTTGTCGTTTTTAGTAGAATTTGATTGCTGAGATCAAAAGTAAAATGAAGTATTTCAAACAAAACAAAAACACCGAAATGTGTACGGTCTACCGAAAACAAACTGTTTAGCCTAAGAGTTAAGTTTGGAATGAACCGAAACAAGGAAGTAGGACTGCGAATCAGTTGGCTTTTTAGGCTTTCAATTGCATAATTTGGGATTGGGAATGCCACTGTGCTGTGGTACCGCATGGTTATCCTGAGAAGTTAAACATACGCAAAACAAAACTATGAACTGAATTTAACTAAGATAATGATTAACCGTATAAAGATGCACCATCTGAAATTAGCCGGGATCATTTGAAGCATGAAACACATAAGAAATACTGAAGAAACCAACGATGAAATAAAACGAAAAATGACAAGTTCCCATATGCTTTCAATGTCGACATTGACAGGACAGTAAAATAACATGCCCAGCTTTGTACTTTTGCGTGCCTATATATACTGCCTATGTGATTATGAATCATCTTATCCATCTGCGAATATTAATAACTAATAATAATACTACTTAGTTAATTGGTTTCTTTGTTTATAGCTAATGTCACAGAGAGACCCAGTTCGGTCATTAAGATCAAGTCATTGACGAGTTGAGGATTTCAGGAATTCTCAAGTCAATCTGCGTATTCGATGAAGCAAATATCAGCAACCATGGTGACTCAAGTCAATGTAATAGCCCACAAAATAAGCCATCAGTATCAAGTTATATTAATTACATAAAATAGTCTGCATTTTCGTGTCATGGTAACTATTATTTGTCAATTATTTTGACTGAATATCTAGATAGATGATGAAAGTAATTCAACGGTCACTGCTATACAAGCTTCTTGTTGATGTGCAAGTTACTTGCTTTTGTCAATTTTAAATTATTTTTAATTTAGATATTTTCTTTAATTATTTATATGGTTAATATTAAGGCGTGTTAGTACATGCTCAAGCACGGTAAATAAAACAGTCTTTGTTATCCACCGGAGTTTACCATTTTATTAAGTTCCAAATGAAAGCCACACGCCAAGTTGGGATTCAAGCTGTTGCCATTATTTGTTAGTCCTATTTGTTTGCAACCTGGAGACACAAATAAAGATAACAGCTTGAATCGTAGAACTTGGTATGTAATAGGTCCAACATAACATAAACATGAAAGAAACATGCAGACGCCTTCTAAAATGAACCCATAAAACTATTAATCCTATAATTTAGCCACCATGTGGATTAATTACCGGCACGCGAAAGGCACGAGGAAGCTCATATCATCACCTCAACAGAAACACAATCATATTTTGTTCCATCAATTAATTAACAAGGAAATGTTCAAACCACTAGGGCACCCTATCGGGCTGTCAATATGAATTTCAATTTTGACAACTTTCCTGTTATGGCCTTTAAAAGGTTATCTTTCACACTGTCAAACCTATTGTCAATAACTACAATTAAACACAAGGCATGGTGCTTTCCGTCGATTAGCGCGTTAAACTGGCATTATGAGGAAGAGTGGTGATGGCTTACAAAGAGAAAGCAGGCCTGTTTGTTTTCCGGGGTTTAATGTCCCTTATTTAAACATTTTTCCTGGCAGTGGGGTGGATGTGAAAAAGAGATAGTGATTTTTGATTTTCTTTTTCCTCCTGGATTTTGTAAGATAGTCACATGGCCTGCAATAAATGGTCAAAACCGCCGTACTTCAAAAGTAAACATTTTCAACTTGGACTATCAAACTCGCCGGATGTAGGAACATATTTTATTTGAATCAAGGTTGAAGGGTACATCTATATAAATTGCGAAAGTTACGTTGATCTACGCGGACTTAATGACTTTGATGATGATGATCATGATCTGATGGTTTATCTCTCTCGTCTAGTATATTTCCAAAAATATATCGCCAAGTTTTGAAGGATTATAAATAATACGGGATGTGCTTTTCTCTTCTGCTTCCCTCTTTTCTTCTTCCCTATCTTCCTCTGCTCCTTCTTCTAGGCAGGCACTTCTGAAAACTTTGCAAACCACTTTTGTTTACATTTAGAAACACATAACTAGTATCTGTGGGGGGGGGGGGCATATTGCAATCTTAAAATGAATGAGTGTAAACTTAAAGCGATAGTTTCTTAAGATTTTTTTGTTAAAGAAAAACCATGGTATGAAAATAAAAATAATAAAAAAAGTGATAAAATTAAAAAAAAAGCAAAAAACTAAAAAATTAAAAAAAAAATATTGTTGTTGTTGTTTTATAAAGGTCCATTACTAATAATAATTAACGTGCGCCATCCACATACCAACGTGCACTATGGGCACAGCATTCATCAAAGAAACATGACCAGGACAATTAGCCCTATGCAAGAACTCGATTTTTTGAAGCAGGAGGAAACCGGAGAAAACGGTGAAGTTTCATATAGAAGTCCAATTGATGCAAAGGAGGTATTGCCATTAATTCCTAAGCACTAATGCACAAGCTCCATTTACAGGGCATGACCGGAATCAATGTGTAATACCTCATTGGCATCAATGGGACATCTAAATGAGAGTCGTGACCGGAGAAAACATGCGGGAACGAGCATGGATCGAGAAACCAAATTCAATAAAGCCCGGCGAACGAGCCACTACCACGGAATCGACCGAGACATCTTGGGGGAAATGACGCTACGCCACTTGTGGCCCCCCCCCCCCGGCAGCGAGACAATTCTTGAAGATATACATGTACACAACAACCACAGCTATAACCCAGAGTGAAAGAGTGTGCGCTTCCGGATAAAATTGTGCTTTGCACAAAGTACTTTAGGCATGATAATTATAAAATTGATGGACAGCATCACTTGCAACCCCTTATGGACCCAGCTTGGGTTTCAAGGTTATACCGAGGGTGCAACTTTAAAATGACCCGATGGGGTTGAAAATCACACCATGATGTTTGTGGTTACAAGGATTCCAAAAAGTATAGTTTACACTATCTATGCTTATTAGTTTCGGAGTATGGGGTTAAAACTGTTAAAAAATGGTGAAAACGTCAATTTCTGGTGTGTACATGGGTCAAACGTTAAAAGTTGCTTTTATTCAGGTACTATGTAGTGCAATGGGTGCAAATTGTTTTCCTACTTAAAGGATTGAAATAAGGAATAGTTTGTCTTATATTATGCTTAGTTTTCACGTTATCCAACAAAATAGGACCACAGGTCAATAGAATCCAATAGCTGCCAATAGCTGTACTTTATTCCGCAATTTTGGTTAAAAACCAAACACGTAAGATAGTCAAAAACTCTTCCTATTTTCATTTAAGAGCTGAACACGACTTGAACCACTTTTTCAAGTTTTACAGTTACCCCATAATTTGCCAAAACTATTAAGCATAGAGAGTATAAACTATACCATTTTGATATCATTGTTAACCCAGACAAACATCATTGTGTGCTCAACACAATCGGAACATTTTAAAATTTATACCCCTGTGTAACCTTGAAATCCAAGCTGGGGCCATGAAAGGGGTGTGACAAGTGCTTCCATCAATGTTTTTGATTATGAATGCATAAAGTACTTGTGTACCAAAATTCACAAGTTTATCCTGATTTGCACACTCACATGAGATCTGTGCACTACAGTCCCCCACTATAGAGTCCTTATTTAAGGAGTTGTTCATCTAAGGTTTGACATCTTTGGTAGTTACCAAAGGTGTCAATGCTTAGATGAAGTGGGACATAACGATGATGTTTGACCCAGGTCCGTGCTCCCGCTCTAATAGGTATATGGGTTTAAGACCAAAGAAAAGAAAGTATATGTTTCATCGGGTTTTGCTTGAAACTCTCTTAATTAATCCTCTTCACCCCAACGCAGTTCCTCTACACCTCTAATCAAAAAGTGTATTGTAACAATTTAGCGAACGATCAAAAAGTGTATTGTAACAATTTAGCGAACGAAGCAAACAATTGTGGTAAATTTGATATTTTTTCTATTGATACAAAAAATAAGTACAAACATCCTCTTTGTGACCAAAGACGTCAAAATCCCAGGAAGATCCAAATTTCCCGATATTTGTTGAAAGTAATAAAACCGGTAAAGTGAATTTAATCTAAACAACTTAAAAACATATATATTTGGTTAGTTATTACAGAGATTGTGAATGTGTGGAGAATAAAAAAATCACTGACGAACACCCTTACTTAGTAGGCCTATATCAACGGTGCATGTAATGCAAAATGTACAGTTTGTTGTGAAAATATATTACATCAAACTGTAAAATATACAGTAAAATTTGAATGAAATCCTGTAAAAGCTGTGTTTTTATCGGATTTTGTTGGCAGAATGGATGTCAGGATTTTCCTGTAAAATTTACAGTATTTTTTCCTGTAAATATTAGTACTTAATCATACAATTGAAAAATAATAATAGAGTGTTATAATAATGTTGATACTCCACTGTTAAAGTTCCACTTTTAAATTTAGTCATCATAGGCCTGAAAAATTGAACATAAAATTTACACAGTATTTTACTGTATTTCCAAATTACAGTCAAATACTGTACTTTTTACAGCATTTCATTGTAAAATGCACGGTTATTTTTAGTAGTAGTAGCAGTAGCAGTGGTAATAGTAATAGTATACTATAGTAGTATACTACTGCTACCACTACTACTACCACCACCACTACTACTACTTCTACTACCACTATACTACTGCTACTTTCCACTACATACCACCACCACCACTATAACCTCCACTATTCTAGGTATCTCCGTCGTCGTTCTGTGTGTTTGTCTGTCTTGTCTCTTTCTCAGGCTCTTCTCGTTTCTTTGTTACAGTTATCATAGTTATAAATGCAACATAATCACGATAAAAATAATTATGATATGGATATCAACAACAATAAGAGTATGTTTTGCAATGGTGGTTTTGTTTAAATTGTGGTAAAGATCACGAGGTAATCGACCCCGAAATTAATGTCAATGTGCGCAATATCTATATACTTGTTGAGCCCTTAAGAAATCTACCGATAAATAAATAAACTGTTTGCATTTGCCAAGAATTTCATTTTAAAAGAGATATTAATCCAGTGTATTTGATGTAATGCCCTATCGGTGTTTCCGGCATTCTTGTTTTCTCTATTGTCCAATGTGTGTGTCTAATACGGTGGTTACTCTTGGCAGGAGATGAGATTGCAAACGGCAAAGTGGTCCCCCTTGAATAGTCCCCTTTCTGCTGTCATTGACCGCGATGTCATATTTCCGGATACTTTTCTATGTATTGTCTTACAAAAATATGAATTACATAAATGTTCTCGTTTTCATCTACTCACGGGGTGGTGGTACATTGAATGCACCCTGCCATTCTAAAACCTCTAAACTAACATTTTTTTTCTCAAAAAGAGCTAAGATTTTTCTGGGTATAACAAACTCATTGCAAACCTTCAATCGCGTCGAACCTTTTACAAAAAAAAAACACCTAACCAATCAACCAACCAATCTTTGTTTTGTTTTATTTGTTTGTTTTTGTTTTATTTGTTTGTTTTTATAAACGGTGCGATTAGAGGTGAAATTTTAGAAAATAATTATAATTTCCTCTTTTGATAAAAAATATTACAATGACAAGGTGTATTTTGCTAATGGTTTAGACTAAAACGCACAAACATACGCAACCCACAAAAACACGCACACACTCTTGCGCGCCTATTGCGCGGCACGCACGCACACACACACACACACACGCGCGCGCGCCTACACACACACACACACACTTCTTTTGACATAAACATTAAAAGAGCAATGCTTTTAGCAAAAGTTGATGGGGTTCTCTTTCTCCATGATCATGTTGATCGAATTGCAGGCTCATATCATGTGAGTATGGCATGTGACAAAGCTTGACAAGCTGCCGAGGTTATCAAATCAGTTTCTATGGTACACGTGATAATATCGCAAAGGCCGAAAAGGTTAATTTCTACATCCATTAAAACAGCGGATTAGTGCAAGAATTGTGCATTTGATGGTAAATTTCAGAAATTTGGCACTGAGTTAGAGCACGCGTCTAAAGAAAGATTTCTGCATTTGGGCATCCCAGATTCCCTCGTGTTTCACGGGAAGGGGCAATGATTGGTTTACACAGAGGGAAAGATTAAAATAGCTCCAATCTTGTTGAAAGGTATACCAAATTGTTTGTCCGGTCATAAGGATTCAAAATATTATAGTTTGTGCCATGTCTGCTTTGGGAGTTATGTGGACAAAATGCTGAAAATAGCCATGCAGCAAGTTAAATTTCTGGTTGTGCAGGGATCCATTTGGTTGTACAGTTGATCGCATTTTGGGAAAAAGTGCTTAATATTCATATTAGAAAGATCAAAATAAAGAATATTTTTGACTCTATCACACCCTGTTCTGTTCCGAGGTAGGGGATAAAGAAGACCGCTAGCCACTCATTGGTGCAATAACTTACTTCTATACCAATTGCCACAAAATAGAAAAAGACAATTATAATTCCTAATAAATTATATATTAAATTTCTTAAAATGTTGCCCCCAGTTTATTATTTCTGATAGCATAACATATTCTAAAAACGATTTAATTTTTTTTAAATAAAATCAAGCAGAGCTGGAAAGGGGATTTACTTTGGAATTAGACAACGGTAACTAAAAAAATGTTTGGCAACCATGGAAATTCCCAATTCCTTCCGCGCTTCATGTCAATCACAATCTTGAAGAGAAACCATTATTGGAACGTAAGTGTCTCTCAATTAAAATTTTTTAACCCAATAAATAAAATCACCACCAATGATTGAAACGTTTTTAATTATTTGGAAGTATTATAATCCAGAAGGAACAATCTGCCCCCTCATTCCCCCCCTTCCAGCTCAACCGCAAAGAAGCTAAAGGATGATGAATCTGTTCCTGGTAATCTGCATGAATCCATTGTCAAAATCTTTTCTTCAGACATGCTCTATAACTTTCACCGATTTAATCATCAAAGGCGAAATTGCCCCTCAATTTTGCACCAATTCCGCCACGTCTACATTACCTGGTCCTAGTCCCACAGACTAACCCTATAGAGTTTGAGATTTTTGATTTTTTCAGTCTTACAAAAATATCCACTGATTCCTTTTCCAGCTTTCATAAGCCAGCCAAGTATCATAATGTGTTCAGAAAAATTATGTGGGCATTTTTTGTTACAAGCTAGCAACCATGTCAGATCAACTGCTCATATGGATGTTTTTCTCATAAGAGTTGTTTCCACCAAATACAAATTTATTTTTTTGGCCTTTTTGGGCAAAAAAAAGATTTTTTGGCCGAAAAATATGAATTTTTTGAGAGTTTGATGTATTTGATATCTTCAAGACACAACACGTTATCAGAAATTTACCACTTTAAGTAATTTGGACCCCCCCAAAATTATTTTTTTTACTCTTTATACAAAATTGAAGATATTAAAATAAAGAAAAACAGCATTCCATAGAATTTAATTACATTTTTCTCAAAATAATGTTTATTTGAACTTATGATGCACATAACATGGTTAAGAAACACAAAAGCAACAAACCTTAACACAGTTCTGGTTGACCTAAAGTGTGAATTCTATTACTTTTAAGTGAATAAAAACCAGTAAAAAAATGCTAACTTAAAGGGGCAATCTAGGATATGTTCCAATGAGTTTGCTATATCATCGGATGAACATTCACATAGTGATTTTTGGTCCGAAAATGGGATTTTTTTCCCTGATTCACTGTAATTTGGTAGCTAGAAGACATTAATTTTTTTAAGATGAAAGTCGTTTTTAACCATTGGGCTCTATTTTAGCCATAATTAACTAATTAATGTAGTAAAAAACAAAGAAAGTAAAACATTCCAGCGCATTTAAGGTCAGTTTTTCTCAAAATATTGTTTATTCACGAATATGTACATAACAATGTTTAAAAAGTAAGCACAAACATAAAAAACACATAACACGTTCTGTTTGACCAAAGTGTGATTTCGTTTACTTTAAGTAGAAATAAAGTTAGTGTTAACTTTAAAGGGAAAATCTAGGATATGTTACAAGGATTGCTATATCATCGGATAACATTCCATAGTGATTTTGGTCCGAAAATTGGTATTTTCGTTTCTCCTGATTCACTTCTTTGTTAAGGGCTATATTATCGTCCTAATTTAACAAATGAACGTAGTAAAAAACAAAGAAATAACAACATTTCCAGAGCATGTAAGTCATTTTCTCACATAATTATTGTTAAAGGGGGGTGACAGAGTTACGCAACTGCTTTTAGTTATCTTATGGAACATTTTTGGAGAAACAAAAAATGCTAGTTATTCCTTATAAGCTTATGAAAAAATGTGTATAGTCAATAGTTGCTTGTAAATGAGTAACTGTTTTCTCTGCATATAGCTGAGCATGCACATGGAGGCTTATGTGTTAAAGGGGGTCTGATAGAGTACGCATTGACTGTTTAGTTTGCTTTATGGAATATTGTTGAGAAAAAGACAAAGTGCTAATACTACAACGGCTTGCTACTTTTTGCAAAAATTCACAAAACGGTTCCAGCTGACCAGACTTTTCATTGGAAGACCCATATCAGCAATATAAGGAACCGGTGGAAAAAATTGGCGAATTTATCGATTTCTTTGCGTTCCTCTCGTTCAAAAACAAAGCAAATTGGAGACAAAAAAGACAAATAGAAAAATTGAGCAGTTTAAAACTTCCAAAACACGGTTCTTTTGGTCACAATAGACTTTATTGGAATGTTCACCAATGTCTTCAAATGAAGTTCGAAACGAAGTTATCAAGACCTTGTTCAGACGTAAGTAAATCCCGGGAATATATTTCCTAGATGCCACCATCATCACATGGAACAGCATAACGTGTTTTGCATAGACAAACATGTTTCTCATTCAACGAGAAACCACTATTTGCAAACAACAGGTTGTAGCTATGGCAAAAAATGCTCACGACTATGAAATATAATGTTCCATTCATTGGAAAAGAATTTATTCCTTGAGTGATAAAATTTTCCAAATGGCTCGATATCGTGGACGACATTCTTATGTTGGGTTAGAAGATGAAAACGAGTTAGCTATTTCATTCCGTCAAATCAACTCATACCCCCGACTCTGCAATTCACCACTATGAGTGGTCACAAACAGATTAATTTTCTAGACTTAACTATGTACAAGGATGTAAAAGATTTCATAACCCGCGCGTTCTCCCCCGATATAAGAGTTCAGTAAACCTTGTGACACATCTTTCTAGAGATTCGTCCACCCAAATTCATGCTTTCAGGGCCCCATGCTTTAAAGGTTGAGGCTATCAGATATATTCGAAACTCCCCGGAAAACAGAATATGAGCAAAAACTTGATTTCTTTATCTCAAAACTTCTCACAAGAGGATATAAGAAACAAGATATATTCCCGTGCCTAGCAGACATATCATACAACAGAAGAAATGTTTACCTAGAAGATGTTTCAAAAAACACCATCGAAATTCCTCTAGTTTTCTGCACGCATCACTTCCCACAAAGAAGTAATACAAAAAATAAAAAGGCACTCACAAGGAATTGGCATTTTATTTCAAACAATCACAGTTTGTCGAAAATCTTCCCTTGCCACCCTATATTGGCTTTAAGACGTACTCAAAACCTCGGAGAACGTCTTATCAGAGCAAAGATAACTCTAAACCAAAATTCAAACATATCTTTGGCTCCGACCGGGCCTAATAAGAGGATGCAACTCTCAACCGGAATTTGCTATGTCCTCCTACACTAAGAGATCTTATAGCTTGTTAGAAGAAACCTAATTTACATATTTGGCAGGTTTTATTTATGATTTTTTGTAGTATCTTACGAACTTTTGGTGAAACGTTAGTTTGGCTACCTGTTTTTATTATGTTCTGATGTTAGGACCTGTACGATCATATTGTTCTTTTAGACTAGATGACGATAGCTTAATATGAACCATATAAAACCACGCTCACCTAGCACGCATATGGATCCTTTAGGAATTTTCGTATACAAATTAAATAACGTAACTAAGTAGGCCTATGTTCGGAACTAAAATTTAATAATGCTTTAAAGAAGCATTTAGTATGTTTCCAAACCTATTTTTATTGCGTTCTGAATATTAGGACCTGAACTATCATATTGTTATCACATGACTGATCTCTCTTAAAATGAAAGAGTGAAAAATCACTCTGATTTCGGAGTTTATTTTAAAATTAACTCTAATCGAGCGGCTTTTAGCCTAAAAGAGCGTGAAAATGCAACCCGACACCTTCACTCGCGGTTATAAGAGCTCCTCTCTCTATTACCGAGTGGCTCAAAATTGCCCACTCTCTTCGGAGTGAAGCCCACTCTGAACTCTTCTCGACCGGTTTTTAGCTCTAAAGAGTGAGAAAATGCTCAGTCTTTTCGGAGTGAACTAAATGCCAATCACAAACTCCGCAAATCGCGTGATTATTTTCGAACACAATGGCCGGACGAGTTAGTGAGACCGTCAGCAAACGGTTGAACAAGTGAAATTGTGAAGAAATCATAGATATCTGCACCGGTGAGTATATTGTATGTTGTCGGTCACCGTTCATAGCATTTACAGACAAGGTGTGGAGAAGCATTAAAATTTTTATTTACTACTGTAATTATCACTCGTACACTACGGTATCCTTCGCATGCTCCGCCGCGGCCAGGCTAGGCTTACACATGTCCGAAACGCAAATCTGCATTCACGGGCATGCATATACCGTATCATACATGTCATGCATGCTCACTTAATCTCATGCCACTGATGCGCCACAATATTCATTCATGTCACGATGCCTAGGAATGATGACCTACACATACATAACGCACCAAACAACAAAATTCCTAAAGAATCACAAATCTATAAGAGTGACTAGGTCAACTCTAAAAAGGAGTTATCAGTTCACCTTCCTTAAAGTTATTTGTTCACTCTTTATTTGAGTGGATCTCACTCTAAACGATGCGTCACTCAGCTGGCTCCTTTTTTGAGTGGATTCACTCTTTAGAGTGGTTTTTCACTCTTTTCGTTTTAAGAGATAGGCCGAATATGGAAACCATATAAGACTAAGCTCACCCGAGCACACGCCATATTGTATTCATTTTAGGACTTTTCCGTATAAAATTAAATAACATACTAAATAGGCCTATGTTCAGAAGGAAATTACTACATGGCTTTAAAGAAGCATTGGAGTATAGTTGCAAACCAAAAAAACAATCTTGTTTGTATTTCCTACTTTTCCTCATTATAATTAGCCTAACCGGTTAACACTATACCACGGCACTCACTATAGTGAGATTTAAATCTAATATACACGCTGTTTTGCTTGATTCACACATCCACATGATGTCAAAAAGAAATATGACAATTGAACATGTCGGGTTCTGTGTATTAAATAGCCTAATGGGCACATATCACAATCAGCCTAGCAAAATGTAGCTATGAGATTACAAAAATACCACTTATTTGCTATATTTAGCGAAATGCGTCCCTACAACAAGCTATCATGAGTTTTCTTACAACACTAATGAATCTCTGGTGTCTATATTCACATTCGCCAACGAATTCTTATGAAAACCACAACTAAGAGTCCTCCGATGTGCTGCTCAGCTATAGCAGAGAAAATAGTTCTCTTTTAGCAATATTGACTATACATTTTTTCAATAAGTTTATAAGGAATAACTAGCACTTGTTTTGTTTCTCACAAAATGTTCCATAAGATAAACTAACACAGATTGCTTAACGCTATCACCCCCCTTAAACCGTATAGTTAATCGAAACACATCCTACAACACGCTTATCATGAGTTTCTTAAACACTAAGGAATCTCTGGTGGTCTATATTCAATCTTCGCAAACGGATTCTTATGAAAAACCACACATAAGCCTCCATTGCATGCTCAGCCTATATGCAGAACAATAGTTACTCCTTTATGCAAACTATGTTGACTATACACATTTTTCAATAAGCTTATAAGGAAACTAGCAATCTTTTTTGTTTCTTTCCACAAAATGTTCCATAAAAAACTACAGCAGATTTGCTAACGATCAATCACCCCCCTTTCACAAAATAAAGCTGTTGGAAGGGGTCCATATGGTTTCCGTACGGGGAAAAACTGTAGCTTTATTTCTAATTAAAAAGTGACAGCAGTATCTTTAAGAGGTCAGTCACAACAGTTTTTTTAACAGATGTTTTGGATGATTTTTTTTTGGTGTGCTTCTTAAACATTTTGTTAACTCATTGGTTCACATATATGTTATGCTGAGAAACTGACCTTAAATGCTCTGGAAAGCTTTTATTTCCTTTGTTTTTTACTACATTAGTTTGTTATTATGACTAAAATTAGCCCAGATTGCTTAAAACTGATTTCCTCTAAAACTACATGTCTTCTAATTACCAAATCCGTGAAAATCAGAAAATCCCATTTTTTCGACCAAAATCACATGTGAATGTTTCCATACCGATATTATGCAATCATTGAACATATCCTATATTGCTCTTTAAAGTTATCCACTGTAATTTCTATTAACATTAAAAGCATTCACACTTTAGGTCAAACCGAACTGTGTTAATGTGTTTTTGATGCTTTTGTGCTTACTTCAAACTGTTATGTGCAGTCATAAGTTCACATCCACAATATTTTGAGAAAAATACCTAAATGCTCTGGAATGCTTTATTTTCTTTATTTTAATTATCTTTATTGGTTTATTTAAGACGTAAATAGAGTCCAAATCCAAATTACTTAAAAGTGGGGGGAGGTAAATTTTCTGATAAAGCTTTTTTTAAGATATCAATACACAATCTCAAAATCATATAAAAAGGCCAAAAAAATTATTTGATTTTTGGCAACAACTCTTATGAGAACTATAACCATATGAGCAGTTTGATCTGACATGGTTGCTAGCTTGTAACAAAAAATGCCCACATAATTTTTTTCTGACACATTTAGGAATACTTGGCTGGCTGTCGTTTAGGCTAAATGTACAATAAGGTGAACGTTTTTTTTTCATATACTCCTGCACCGCAAAAAAGTGCAGAATTTGAACACATCTGTAAGCCCTTTTGAACACATTTTGAACAAGTACACGTTCCCAATCTTGACTCAAAAGACTTTTTGAAAGATGGCCCATTTATACCTTTTAAGTGTTTATCAATGTTTTTTTTTACAGTATTTTCCTTCAAAAAATCAAGAAACTTAAATCCAGTTTTCAAACAACACAACCACCGTTGTTCTATAGTTTTGAACACTGTCTGTAGTAAAAGTGTTCAAGTGTAAAAGAAAAGTGAACGCGGAGTGTTTTAATTTAAAACAGTATATATTTTGAACAGCCTGGTTGTTTCAAAATCCGTTGTAATTAACACTTGAGTTATAAGGTCGTCGTGTGCACGTCAGTGGGGTGTATTAAGGTGTTGTTGTGTGGGGGGGGGGGTGTCATGTGACTCCCTCTGAAAACCATTTGCCGCTGATTGTTTTTTTTAAAATACCAAAACTCGATTGTTTATAACATGCACCAAATCTCATTGCTGGAAAAAATACAGTGGCGATTTGAAGGGCAAAATATAGTTTTGAAGGGCTATTTTTGATTTTGGGTATAAAGTGGTATAATTGAGCTTGTTTGTGGGATATAAGGATGTTGAATTTAATAGGTCTGATTCAAATATATTAGGGGCAGAAGCAGACCGGTAAGCAGGGGGTTGGTGCGGGGTGCTTCTCCCAAAAATCCACATAAGGGGCAAATCCTCTTTTTTTTTTGCTGATTTTTTTTTATCAAAAGGTCCAAATTTATAGAAATTTGACAACAAAATCCACTTTTGTTGGGATAATTCCAAAAGTACAAAATAACCATTTTTAGAGTACTTTAGGCCCTAAGCCGTAGGGGCTACTTTTACCATACCAAAATAGCCACTTTCAAAACCTCCACTTTCGAAGTCCTGCACCCATATCCTGCGAACCCTGCACAGAGGGGACCAAGTTCAAGAATTCCCTGCTTCGGGACAAACAGTCTCATTGTCTGTAAAAGATATTTTTCCTTTGTTTACCAGGATCTGCACAAAATTCAATTCCATAATACCCTTCCTTCAACCCTAAACTTTTGAGTGAAACGGCTAAAGATTTCAATTTAATAATACTCGGTCACGCCTGACAAATTGATGACATTGAGTCAAGTTCATCGTGAGACATATTTTAGAATTTCATCCCTCTAAATAAATTTTACCAAAGATCACACAACTCGTGAATTTTAACAAATGTTTTATAGAAATTGTCATGGTTCCATCTCAAACCACAATTTCATTATACAATCATCACTATCGTGAGAGGGGGGAAATCACTTCTCTGAAACAGTAAAAAAATGGTCCATTTTTGTATATTTTAATCTTTAACGTGCTTGAAATGTTAAAACTGTCAAAAAGTATTAACGAAAAATACTGAAGTAAACCGCTTATACACAATTCCTTTTGTTTTTTTGTTTAGAGTACGTTTACTAATTAATTATCAGCGACGTGTTCGGTGATGTCACATTATTGCACGCATTGCAAATTTAGTGAGGGGCCTATGTAATTTGTGAAGTTCATGTTGCATTGTTGGCACCACTATATAAAAGTATACTACTGGGTCCTGCCTGATTCAGAAAATCGATGTTGCCATTTTTTTTCTTCTTTGACCTTTAGTGCCCTTGACACAAGGTTCAAAGGTGTCAAAATGGTCATACATCGTCCAAAAGTATATCACTAGGACCACCATGTGGCAAATTTCACAAGGCATATATAGGTCTATGAGATTTATTTGTTATTTGATTTGACCTTCGGCTTTTCTTGTAAAATGCAAATAACCTAATTAGGGACAATAATATGCATAAAATTGCCTTTATGGCAAGGCCCAGTCCTGTCCAAAGGCAAGAGGTAGGCCTCACGTTCTTGCACAATGTAGTCATCTTTAAACACTCTACTCTGCTAAATGTAGAATGAACCCTACACAATCCATTTCTTTCTCACTATTAGCCTAATATCCATGGGTAATAAAGTAAAGCAAGTTGTTTTGTAAAATTGCAAGAGAAAATGATCGATGTAGTCTATACCAAATTGGAACGAATCGTTCCGTATTTTACTGTGAAATCACCCACGATCGTCGCACTTTACAAGTTGTATACTATTATCTTAATCTCAGTCCCATGTATGATGTTTTTCATTATTCGATCCCAACCAGACCCGGGCATCAGTCTGTCCTAAAGCAAGATCACGTTAGTCACCCTATCCCGGGGGGGGTGTCCTCTGCAGGTTTGGTTTGGGTGGTACGTGCCCCCATAAGATAGTACCCATATCACACAAACACACCATTTTTTTGCCACAAAAAGGGGCCCCTAGCTTTACCATAGATGCAACATTTGGCCAATATAGCAAATTTATTTGCCCTTTTTCCTAAAATGTTACAATTCTTTACTTCATATTGGGAGAAATTGACTAATTTTCCCAACAATTTTAGAAAAATTGGGTTTTCGATTGAGAAAATATTGAAAAACGACCCATTGTCATATTTCCAAATTGGCTTAAAAAAAAGTGGTCATTTGATATACCAGAAGCTAAAAAGTAGACTGATGTCTGTGGCCAATTCCCCTTTTGGTCATTTGTGTTGAGTAATCCCCCCTCCAGATACCCACCCCATGCATCACAGCTGCTATTACGGACCATTTGTTGGTAAACCAAATTTATATTACACAGTTGTAAAAAAAGTGGCAAAGACAAATTGTCATTCTCTTCATTTGTATCATGTTGTATCTTTTTCAGCCATAGACCCTGAAGTCTATAGGCAAAGCAAGATCATTAGATTCATCCCCCCATGCCCATGGTTAAGTTACTGAATTGTGTTACACACAGTTAGTAAAAATTTTCCACACAAAATTGTGATTTTGTTTCATAAAAGTGCCAGAACCTGGAAACATTGTTACTGCTGTCCCCCGGGCTGCTGTCACTTAGTCCGTAGATTGATCTTGTTCAACCAATACTTCATAAATCTTTAAGTGTTCTAAAACAACACTGTTATCCTCATTATGAGTTTTGTTCATGAACGTGGCACTGCATATGGAGATGGGGAATATCCGATTCAGCAGCAGTCCCGTCGCACCCCCCCCCCCCCAACCCACACCACACACCCACCCCAAATCCCAAAAAAGTGGCAAAAGGTCCACCTATTTGTTTGATTTTGTCATAAAAACGGTTCCAAGTGTAGAGAAGTTTGACAAGAAAGTCCACTTTAGTGATGAGATTAAAAAAGTGCCATTTTTATGGGGTTAGTCTGCTTGTTTTAAATAAACCAAAAGTCCACATTTTTCAAAGTCCTGCACCCCCTAAACAATGAGTTTAAAAAAGTACCGTAAACAAGTACAAGTAAATTTGATTGGTCTAAAGGAACCCTAAACAAGTATGTAAGTGTAAATTCCTAACCTAATAATTAAGTATGGCAAGATATTGACACCTAAGCAAGTAGAAATTTGTCTTTGTAGGGGCGATTGCAAACTCAAAATTTCCACAAGTGTACACTAACGTAAGTCAAGTCCGGGCAAGTGTGAAAAAGTACACTTTTTTCAAGATTTCAGTGGTTGTACCTTTTTTACGTATGTATCTTGCACACAATCTTGAAAAATATACCTTTTACGTGTTTCTTTGGTCGCACATGATAACCCCTTATCAATGAACAGTGAACACCCCGGGCCGGATGGAAAACGACCAATAAAAAACACACATGTGTGAGAATGAAAAGATAACTAGTAACACTAACTTTTTCTCTGTAGTGCGAATTCGTGGTTGTTTCACGGGTTATGACAACCAATCATTCCATAGATTTGGTTTACCCTAGTCTTACCAAGGGGGGGGGGGTGAAAAATTAGCACAATAAGTTGCTCGCGGTGCGGCTGAAATGCAAAAGCTTTCGTAAAAAAAGCTTATGGGTAACCGTTCTCTCTCATCGTTCTGGTTATTTAGCGAAAAAATGTGAAGGTAAGCACCTTCACCGGGGTTAGGTAGTCCTTCAAAGCGAAGATGGGGGGGGGGGGGGGGTTGCCACCTACAGATATTTAGGTACTTTTTGAAAATGTTAGCACAGTATGGCTCTAAACTAGTTTATGTAAAAACTAGTCAATTGCCATCATTTTAAAGCTGAAAACCCGCGTCAAAAAACGATATTCCTACGATTTTAGCGCAAAATGGATTGTCGCCTATTACTAGGAAAAGGCCAATTTTGTGGCACACGACGTTATGACGTCATGGTGACGCCATTACTTAGGTATGTGGTACTTATTTTGGTATCAATGAAAAGAGGAGGACAATAACTAGCACTGGTATCAAAAATAAGCATAAGCATCGGGTGCTTATAACGAATATCGAGGGGGTGGTAACAACCCCCCACCTTGGTAAACAGTGTCAAAAAAAGGCTTGGTAGGCCGATGGGATAGGACTACATCACATTTTCTCTGTAATTGGCATGAAACAACTGGTCTTTATGCAGGAAATTAATTAGCAAGGATAATGGAGTTGTAGGGTCACTTACATTGTGCAAAAAACATTAGCTAAAACTCTTGACTGTGGACACACTCACCCGAGGTCTGAATAAGGCAAATTAGGCATTATTGTCTCTAAATAGCTATTGCATATAACAAGGATACAAAAGCTCATGTAACAAAATAAAATCAATACACTATTCCGTGTGAAATTTGCCACATTATGATACCAAGTCGATTAATATTTGGACGAAGTAGGGACCATTTGACCTTGACCTCTGTGCCAGGGCCACTAAAGGTCAACGGAAAAAAAATGGAACATCGTTTCTGAATAGTCAGACCCAGTAGAATAATTTATAATGGTTGACAACAATTAACATGAACTTCAAAAATCACTCTCTGGAGAACATAGGCCCTCCACTAATTTTAACGCATACGTTGTATCAGGTCCATACAGGCGTGACCTTTCAAAAAGTGTCAACAAAAAAGGTTTTGTTCCACTCGCCAAAATACCTTTGACGGTAATTTTTTTTGTGAAAAAACATGAGTGTGGTTGTTTACACACAAGCACACGATATAAAAGGGGGGTTAGGGTGGTACAGAGAATTTAATAGTAATGGCAAAAACCGCATCAAGCATAATTTTCTTACTCAGATGTGAATAAATGTGTGCGTCATGGTTTGATTAAATTAGTGTCAAAAGGAAATCCTTTTGTTCAAGGGCCGACGGGACAAACTGAAAAAAGAAAACAATTGCGAACGTTAAATTTTCCACTGTCGTTATCCCATACTTTGTTTAAAATGCTTGGATTTATATTTTGGTTACGTTCAAAAAATACATAAAAAAATGAGCGATGAGTTAATTTTGAGAATGAGTTGAAGTTTAGGAATCAGAAGAATCGTATCAGAAGTTGAGACTTAAAACTGCACTAGATCGTAATACTTACAGTATAACAATCCAGTGAAAGGGAAACAAGCAAGCAGCTTGAATAATAATACTCTAAGAAAAGGAAAAAAATGGTTCTAAAGTTGTCCTATGCGGGGGACCTCACGATATTTAAAGAACAAAAAAGTTCTAAAACATGACACAGAACAATTTCCGGTTCTGTCACGATAACTTTGGTTCTTCAATTCCTTTTTGCTAGCTTAAAAGTCCCAGAAGCCCTTTTATAGGACAAGAATAGACGCCTCTGTCTTTAATAATGGACCGGTGTGCCAGGGATTCCCATGGACCACATGAACGAAACAGAGGATAGCGTGAATCAGCCACAGTAACCCAAACGACCGGATTAGTATGCAAGATATGGAAGATAGACGCGAGCGAGATAGACTTGTAGAGTAAATGGCCTGGTTACATCAAAGTCTGGACGGCTCTGCCTGGCATACCACAAAATTTGCTGCTGATTCATGTTTTCTATAGTTTAAAATTTTAGTTTAAAAAACACGTACGATTCGACAATATTGAGATTTTTTGACATTTTAACAAATATGTAAATCGTCAAACTGACGTGGTATGGTGGTAATTTTACAAAATAAAAATCTACTATCACAATCTAGACAAAGATCATCTCGAATATGAACCAAGTGATTGGTTTGTGTTTAATTAACCCCTAGCTAAACTCAATATCTGATAAAATAAAACAATTAAGTTGAGTCATTAGTGATATAAAAATATTTCACCTTATTTTGACAGTACGACTGCAGACTGTTTACCTCTTAACTATCAATTAAAACGACACTATCTAACTCAACTCAAAATTTATCATGTAACTTCAACGTGCTGGCTTTCCCGAACGAAGTTCACAAAGCTTTTAAAATTCCCAGATAACGTTGGGATAATTTTCACTGTTTATGAATGGCAAGGCAGGTTCCGCTTGGACTTCGGGCTTATGGCCGGGGGGGGGGGGGGGGGGGGGGGGGGGGTGCGGGGGGGGACGACCGCGAGTCTAGCGTGGATGATACATCGTGTCCATCACGGTAAACAATTCACACGTGATGTACAAGGATTGGACAAAAGTAAAGAAAGAGGTAACCGAACTTGAAAGATCCGTTAGGCCTACTAGTCCGCCATTGAGATATATTGAGGAGGTGGGTCGGCGGGAGGCAGAACTCCCGCACTCTATAATTGTTGGGCCCACCCCACACCCATGTTCACATTCCCACTTTCGTACCGACTTTGTTTCTTGTTGGAGGGGGCGGGGGGAAGATGCTTCGAAATTATAAAGTTGAGGGGAAAATTGCCATATGGTGCAGCCCCCCGAAACCGAATAAACGACGTTGGACTTTAATTTGCAAGAAACTCTTACAAGGTTCGAAACAGGTGTAGTCAGCACATGCCAACACCGCGATCTGGTCAAGATTTTTTTTAAAGGTCCATGGCCCGTCGCAATAGCTCGTCCCCAGAAGCCCAGCATTTTACCGGACAGTGGTCAACATTTTGGTATCAGAGAAAAAGAAAGCTACTATTTTTTCATTTACCCTTGAAATCTTAGGGCCCAAAATGTTGGATGGAGTAATGAGCGAAACTGTACCCCAATTTGGTTCTTCGACCCAATATATTTTACACAGTACATATGGGCTTACGAAATCACTTTTTTGCTCTACATGAAAACGAATTGAAAGATCGGCGCGAAAAACTTACAGGTTGGGGTTTTTGGGTGAAGGCCCCACAATCTATCAAGATTGAAAACTCCATATCATTAAATCGGACCATCCACCCTTTTTACAAATACTGATTAGATCAGAATACGCCACATGCACAAACATGATACCATAAAGAAACTATGAGAAGACTGGTGAACAATAACCTGGGAACAGGTGGGCACTGACCTAAAAGTCGTATGGGTTATATTGCGGCGGTCAAGACCCCGCCCAGGTCGTGCCTCTTCCGCACTGCAGTTCTTTAGAATCCCTGTTCAAGTTCTTAAGACCCCTATTTGCCACAAAAACCACTTAAGCTCCATGGAAAATTTGTCACGTTCTTTAGCTCCAAAACCTCAATTGGCTCAAAAATTCAGTTCCAAAAGTCTATAAATGGTTGTAAAAATCGTTCCGTGTGAAAAACACCTTATTTCGCTAAAACAAAAAAAAATCCAGGCTCTTAAACGCCTAAGCCACCCCTACCCAACCCACAAGTTGGTGCCCCGGGCCCCCCGCCCAGAAATATAAAATGTTTTTAAATTGAAGCGAGAGAAGAGAATAGAGACGGCATGACCTACAATTGGTTCAAATTATGTATATAAATAAGAGCGATACTTGGTTGCTAAGGAGTAGGAAGCGCACAATATTGAAAATAATACGCTCAAAAACACCGTCTTGCCACGAGTTTGCTCAAAGTTTTACTTTACGGGAATTTATAAGCGACGAGGTTAATGGAGACTATTATGTCAAATGGCCCCCGAGGACCAACTATCGCCAACGATTCTGAGATTTTGGCCCCGAAATTATGCTCAATATGGTCCTGGAACTAGTTAATCTGGAGAAAGAAAATATTCTAAGTTAAATTGGAATGCACATGCTCCAGACATATGGCAAATATTCTTCCATGGTCAAGAGCATTTCCATATGCTCCTGGACCATTTGTGGTGTATTAAAAATGCTCCAGGAGCATATTCACATATATTTCAAAATGCTCCAGGGCAGCATAGTGTGTAAAAGATTGCGTCCAGAAGTTATGGCATCCTAGGAGCCTAATCACAATACCATTTGGACATATTAGAATATTTTCCCCAGATCATATTGTAAATGCTACAGGACAGTATGCTTCAGGACCATTTGGCTTCCCCTGGTGCAGCATAATTTATCGGGTCAAAATTCTCCTAGAAGCATTGCGAACGGAGTCATACTAAAAAACAGAGGGCGATATTCTGGAGTGCATTGTGTCGCGATCATTACAGGATGTGCACGACATGAGGAAATCAAAATTAGGAAATTTTTTTTGACAGAAACACTGCTATCATGATATATGGCACTACTTTCAACTAGTAAGCCTATCGTTAACAATCAGACAATACACAATACGTGATCGTCAAGTTCATCAGTGCATGCCTAGCCGAGCCTAGGCTGCACCCTTGCTTTCAATACAAAATCGCAACTACGGCATCAAGCAGCCAGGTCGGCAGTGGGTTGACGAGCTACAATTATACTAGTCCATCTCTGTAAAAAAAACATCCACTTACGCTACTAATTATCTTCCATTGCCAAAACAACTAATTGTGGCTGCTTGATGAAGCGAATGATGGCTAACGGGAAATTTGAAAGTAAATCCCTAAAATATCAATTTACAAGTTCTTTTTTCTCAAAATTTCTTCATCCAACCAATCTTTGTTGATGAGAAAAGTTTGCTCAAAATTGAGTTTTCTTAGCTATAGGCCAAAAGGTGGTAGAGGTTTGTTTGGTAGATTAAATGTAATGATATATGGCCCAAAGTGTAGTTGATTTTCAGCGATAGTCGCCATGGTCTAACGTATATTTCGCAACCTTTAAATTCCCAACTTCAGTAACGAAACCTCTAATGACGTCACCGCTAACATTGATTTGTGAGGTACGGAATCAATTATATAATAGCTTGTCTGATGAGGTGTTTTACATAGATGTCCTTATAATTGTTTTGAAAAAAAAATGCAACCTTCAGTCTTTTAGCCATGCTTTGTTATTGTCAAAGAAAATAAACTTATTTTGACCGTTATTTTCACAACAAATCGGACCTGTCCCTAAAATTTTGGGGACTAAATTAGATTTCTCAAAATAGTCGGGAGAGAAGAGAAAGAGAACACACTGACCACCTTGTCCATGATCGTTCAAATAAATAACGTTAACGATTTGATACTGCTGATGCAATTCTGATTTTCTAAAGAAACGGCGATGAACATTCATGGCAACTATTTGTGGGCCGTCTGGAATAAATAAAGTTTAATGTTCTTTTAATATTCAAACATTGTCGTGTGAAGTTAGTCGATTTAATTGAGTTACCCGTGGCAAAAATAAGAACATTTTGAAAAATCCAACATAAAATGGCAGTTGCGCCTACGTAAAGAAATTCAATTAACATAATTGCGAAGGAGAAGGTTAGAATTGGTAAGGTCATACACCAACTGGAAACCTTACCCTTAAATGAGCATATCAGATACACCAAGTAATCTTGTATTTCATGATATACCGACATGTAGAATTGGTGCATTAGTGATCAATTCTATCCCTTCACCTGTACCTCCACGGGTCAGTCGAACATAAACGAATTAGCGATTTTTGGATCGCGTGGGTGAATGGGTGAATATTAATAAAAGAAAGCGCAGGGATCACTGCGAATTAGGCAAAGGTCTCAACATTTATTACCCAAAATTGGGGTTCTTAAAGGGACATAACTGGCATGGAAAAATTGACCATAATGAAAAGGGACCCTTACTGAAATAACTTCAACGGGTTTGAAAACAATTTGGATGTTTTACATTCTGTAAACAGAGAAAAAACAGGAAGAGTTCCAGGGCGGGGGAGGTGGCAGTTTGTTGGGGCAATTTCTGGAACAGAAAAAAAGCAAGGTGTTCCACATCCCTGACAGAATTTACAGTGTTCTAGCATGTTTTGCGACAACCCAATTCAAAAGCATTAGTACCGGGATTCAGGCCATGTACTTTAGGCTTGTAGTAAGATATTGATCCTCGCATAGTGAAAGATGGATTAGCAAATTAGTACAATAGCAATGGGTCTGTGAGCTGATTACAACCATTGCTTTTCAAGTTTGGTAAATGCTGGCAGTAATGTCAGCATCCTTGTCCAGAAATTGCCACAAACGTGCCACCCCCCCCCCGGAACTCTCTCCTGCTTTTTTCCTCTTTTTACAGAATGTATGTAAAATCCAAATTGTTTGTCAAACCCGTGGAAGTGATTTCAGTAAGGGTCCTTTTCATTATGTCAATTTTTTGTTCATGCCATTGTCCCTTTCAGATAACATGTATTAGTCCAAATTTGGACCATTATCAATCCAATCTTACTTAATTGACAAATAAATTTGAATGGCTGCCAATGAAAGGTAACAGGTTACTGTTGGGTAGTGTACAATCATAATCCAAGTATATAGTTTAAAGGTGCAACAGAGATTTTGAGGAACCCAGATATTGTGTCATAAAAGTAATTTCATATAGATTAGACACTCAATAGATCTCTTGCCTTGTAATAGGCTACAAGAAATGTCTTTAAAAGAGAGAAACCAAAGGTGATTTTTTTTAACTGTGATATCTTCAATATAAAAAATGGCTGAATTGTATATGTCTCCTATACAAAATTAGAAATTTCACAATTTTTGTACAAAGAAAAATTTCTCAGCTCATTCCTTTCAGATGGGGATTATTTTGGGATGGAAGCTTTACTCATGGGGCCAAAAAATCAGAATTTTCACATTTTTAGGGGACACCTGTTATTGGAAATCTCTCTCGTGCGACCTTTTAAGTCAGATTTCCACAAGTAAACCACGCAGTCAAGCCGTGATACTTGTTTATTTTAGGCCATTTCGTAGTCCAAAGAGCCTTGTTCAAAAAAGTGTTTGGCAAAACAAGTGGATTGTGTTATGATTGGCAATCTCTGTATTATTTTTCGGTTGTACTCTGCAGCTTTCGGGCTGCGCACAACTGACGAGCGACTATGTTCGCATGCAACCAGAGATTCCGTGTAAAGGCTTCGATATCTCACGCTCACTGGAGAAAAAAAATACCGTCGCGGTTTCTGAATGGGGGCCAAAGGTCACATAAGGTCACGAAGGTTACAAGAGGTCACCAACATGTCACCCCACCCCGCACCCTCCTTTCTACCACGTTACATCATCGTAGCCCTTACGGAACGCACACGACATGCAATATAATAGGGGTTAACATTTTGACCAGCCAAAGGTCACATGAGGTCACCAAGGTCACATGGGGTCAACAACATGTCACCCCACCCCACCCCTTCCTTTCCACCAAGTTACATCATCGTAGCCCTTACGGAACTCATACGGCATGCAATATATTAAGGGTTAACATTTTGACCACAGACACACAGATACACAGACACACAGACATACGACCAGAGTAATCCCTATGTGCCTTCTGCAATTCTTGCAGACGACACAAAAATGAAGGAACAATTTGGGAAAATTACACTTTCGGCTCAGTAGGAGTAAAAGCTAAAAAGCAGCATTTGTACTCTGGTTTTGTGCCGTGGGATTATAGCATTTATGATCAGGTGGAAAGCAAGCCAAAATGGGCTATCTCAGAAAGATCTACGCAGTATTTGACGCTTGTTTCAGGCATGGCATCAAATATTAGCTTAAACTGATAACACTGACAGTAGGCTTAGAATCTTATCTCTTCCATCTTGAGGTTGAATTTGACAGCAAACAAAAGAACGACGTAACAACTCGGACATGAACAGTAGGCCTACTCCCCTTCAATTGCATCATTTCTGACTCAACCCATAATCTGGCCTTTTCCCATGGTTATTTTGCTAACTTTTTTTTAAACTTATTCGTCGTAGAAACAATTTCGCTCTACCTGATCGCACGCGGTAGTTTTTGACCACCACCCACGCTCCAGGAGCAGATCTCCCTCACTAACTCAAAGGGCAGCTATTATTTTTTCTTAAAGATACTATCAATGATTTATCCGAAAGAGTGAAAATATTTGAAATTTGCAGGAATAGCTTAAAAGGATAAGTAGAATTCTCATAAGTTACTTTTTCCAACTGAAGAATTGACAGAAAAGGAACAAAATGGCAGTGTTCAAAGAAACGAATCTCCATTCAATTATGTGTTGTAGTAAGTGTCCGAACAGACAAAATATCCGATTTTGTCCTTATATTAGGTTGCTTCTGGTCCTATCATTTGTAGGGTATGTTAGGATACCTATGCCTGATACAGACATGCAAAAATCTTATTTTTGATGATTTTTTTCGATTTTCTGATTTAGCAAATCACTGATAGTGCCTTTAACTTAAAATTTTTCCCTCTAACCTGAAAAAATAATGAAAATTTTATATATTTTAAAAAGTAGCAAGATTCGAACCCGAGACAACTATATCACGAGGGCAGCTACCTAACCACAAGACCGGAGAGGATTAGTGTGCCAAATGCGCAATTGTGGTCAGCACTCAAATGAATAGCTCCGCTCTGGAACGGTTGCCACAACCTATGCTCCTGGAGCATGAGTGGTGGTTAAAATCTCACACTTGCCTACTGATCGAGGACAACCTCGCAGTCCAGGTGTGGTAGCTTGTGGTTTATGAAACACATCGTTGTATGAAATCTACAGTTTGCATCTCCAGAGACACAATGTTGAAACACCATGTCATTTAGATCACCAAAGAAAGAGATTCAAACACGACATATTAAACGCGCAATAATGTTTAGGTTGGAATAGTAGATGCGAATTGTGCTGGTGTTAAATGGATCAAGAACATTATCCTGAATGGTGCAAATTATGCTTCTTTTAATCTCTTAATAATGCCAAAGATAGCACAATAATCGGTTACCGAGCTTACATGAGGCGGGCGCTATATTGTATTGAGGTGATGCATGCAGTGGAATCCCGAAATATTGAAAATGTACCAGAATTATGAAAGGCATTTGCTAATCCCGGGTTGCTAATTCATGCAACACCATGCGGTTAGTGTAAAATGCATAAGCACATAAGAGCATAAGACTGCATAAGCATAAGAGCATAATAGTGCATCAAAGCATAAGAGCATAAGAGTGCATAAGTATAAGAATAACCGTATATACAGAACATAATCGCATAAAGTATAAGAATAACCGTATATACGGAACATAATCGCATAAGAGTGCATAAGCATAATAATAACCATTTATACGGAACATAATCGCATAAGAGTGCATAAGCATAAGAATAACCATATATACGCAATATAATCGCATAAGAGCATAAGAACATAAGAGTGCATAAGCATAAGAATAACTGTATTCGGAGCATAAGCGCATAAGAGCATAGACACATAAGAACACAACAGTGCATAAGCATAAGAATAACGGTATGTACGGAGCATTTAGCGCATGAGAGCACAAAAAAAAAAAAAAAAAAAAAAGGTTAGTGTAAAATGCATAAGCACATAAGAGCATAAGACTGCATAAGCATAAGAGCATAATAGTGCATAAGCATAAGAGTGCATAAGTATAAGAATAACCGTATATACAGAACATAATCGCATAAAGTATAAGAATAACCGTATATACGGAACATAATCGCATAAGAGTGCATAAGCATAATAATAACCATTTATACGGAACATAATCGCATAAGAATAACCGTATATACGCAATATAATCGCATAAGAGTGCATAAGCATAAGAATAACTGTATTCGGAGCATAAGTGCATAAGAGCATAGACGCATAAGAACACAACAGTGCATAAGCATAAGAATAACGGTATGTACGGAGCATTTAGCACATGAGAGCATAAGAGTGTAAAACACATAAGCCCCACGGAGCCTATACAGAGCATAAGCGCACGATGGTGTAAAACGCATTCGAAAAAAAAAAAAAAAAAAAAAAGTATGTTAGGATACCTATGCCTGATACAGACATGCAAAAATCTTATTTTTGATGATTTTTTTCGATTTTCTGATTTAGCAAATCACTGATAGTGCCTTTAACTTAAAATTTTTCCCTCTAACCTGAAAAAATAATGAAAATTTTATATATTTTAAAAAGTAGCAAGATTCGAACCCGAGACAACTATATCACGAGGGCAGCTACCTAACCACAAGACCGGAGAGGATTAGTGTGCCAAATGCGCAATTGTGGTCAGCACTCAAATGAATAGCTCCGCTCTGGAACGGTTGCCACAACCTATGCTCCTGGAGCATGAGTGGTGGTTAAAATCTCACACTTGCCTACTGATCGAGGACAACCTCGCAGTCCAGGTGTGGTAGCTTGTGGTTTATGAAACACATCGTTGTATGAAATCTACAGTTTGCATCTCCAGAGACACAATGTTGAAACACCATGTCATTTAGATCACCAAAGAAAGAGATTCAAACACGACATATTAAACGCGCATAATAGGATGTTAGGTTGGAATATAATGCGATTGTGCTGGTGTTAGAATGGATGCAAGAAAATTATCCTGAATTGTGCAAATTAGCTTATTTTAATACTCATTAAAGGTGCAACGAGAGATTTCACATATCAGGTGTCCCTAAAAAATCGAAAGTACTGATTTTTGCCCTGATGTAAAGTTGTCCATCAGAAATAACCCCATCTGAAAGGATTAAGCTGAGAAATGCTTTTTTGGTACAAAAAATTTGAAATTTCTAATTTCGTATAGGAGCAAATACGAAATTCAGCCTATGTTTTATATTGGAATATAAGCAAATCAGAATCACCTTTTTCCTCTCTTTTAAGGGATTTCTGTAGCCAAATACAAGGTAAGAAATGTATTGAGTGTCTATTCTATATGAAATTACTATTATGACACAATATTTGGGTGCCTCCCAAATCTCTTGTTGCACCTTTAATATGCAAACGATAGCACCAATAATCGGTACGAGCTATTACATTAGGCGGGCGCTATATTGTATTGAGGTGATGCATGCAGTGGAATCCCGAAATATTGAAAATGTACCAGAATTATGAAAGGCATTTGCTAATCCCGGGTTGCTAATTCATGCAACACCATGCGGTTAGTGTAAAATGCATAAGCACATAAGAGCATAAGACTGCATAAGCATAAGAGCATAATAGTGCATCAAAGCATAAGAGCATAAGAGTGCATAAGTATAAGAATAACCGTATATACAGAACATAATCGCATAAAGTATAAGAATAACCGTATATACGGAACATAATCGCATAAGAGTGCATAAGCATAATAATAACCATTTATACGGAACATAATCGCATAAGAGTGCATAAGCATAAGAATAACCATATATACGCAATATAATCGCATAAGAGCATAAGAACATAAGAGTGCATAAGCATAAGAATAACTGTATTCGGAGCATAAGCGCATAAGAGCATAGACACATAAGAACACAACAGTGCATAAGCATAAGAATAACGGTATGTACGGAGCATTTAGCGCATGAGAGCACAAAAAAAAAAAAAAAAAAAAAAGGTTAGTGTAAAATGCATAAGCACATAAGAGCATAAGACTGCATAAGCATAAGAGCATAATAGTGCATAAGCATAAGAGTGCATAAGTATAAGAATAACCGTATATACAGAACATAATCGCATAAAGTATAAGAATAACCGTATATACGGAACATAATCGCATAAGAGTGCATAAGCATAATAATAACCATTTATACGGAACATAATCGCATAAGAATAACCGTATATACGCAATATAATCGCATAAGAGTGCATAAGCATAAGAATAACTGTATTCGGAGCATAAGTGCATAAGAGCATAGACGCATAAGAACACAACAGTGCATAAGCATAAGAATAACGGTATGTACGGAGCATTTAGCACATGAGAGCATAAGAGTGTAAAACACATAAGCCCCACGGAGCCTATACAGAGCATAAGCGCACGATGGTGTAAAACGCATTCGAAAAAAAAAAAAAAAAAAAAAAAAATATGCATTATAATGCTATGTAAATACGGTTATCTCTGATGCACTCTTATGCTCCGTATACTATGGTTATCTCTTATGCTTATGCAGTCTTATGCACCATATATACGGTTATTTTCATGCTTATGCAGTCTTGTGCTCTTATCCGCCGTATTATTCTTATGCAATCTTATGCGCCGTATATACGGTTATTCTTATGCTTATGCAGTCTTATGCGCTTATGCTCTTATGCTGTACATACGGTTATTCTTATGGTCATGCAGTCTTATGCGCTTGATCATGCTCTTATGCGCTTATGCTCTTATGCTCCGTATATACGGTTATTCTTATGCTTATGCAGTCTTATGCGTTTTACACTAACTGCAACACCATGTAAAAACTTGAAGACTTTAGCATATACTTGTACAATTTTCCAAATGGAACCTTTGCATCTCACATTTTCTTGTCAGTTGGTAATGATGTGAACAGTCGTTCTATCCCTCCCTGTTCTGGTAACATCATCATGTGAGACCCTCTCATCTATCACCCACTGAGCACCAAGCAACATAACTACAAGACCACACTTCCCAATGATTGATAGGTCCATGAGACATCTTTTTACACAGCAAGATTCCTACTCACGGTCGGGCTCACGGTGTAACCTAGAGCTTAGGCTACTCCATGTGTACTCTTAGCTCTACTTCAAGGGTACCCCTTGATGCATTATTGATGCAGTACCTACAACTAAGTACTTACGAAGTACACAAGCCATCGGGTGGATAGCAGTTATGTTTACTTAGCAGTACCCATCCTATAGTGTACTCTGCAGCTGCCTGCTAGGTGACTGACAGGTACCTATGTAAGCCACCAGTAGTGGAGTACCACTGCAGCTACTTCACGGGAGTACCTTCACAGGTATACTCACCTACCGGCTGCCAAGTAGGAAGCACTTGGACCACAGAGGGCGCCAAACATTTCATTGTTGTTTGTGACTTTCTGATCATTTTCAAGCGAAGTAACATCTATATTTGAGTTGAGCATCACCAAAACCCCTAAATATAATATTTTGTGTAAAAACATAACACAAATGATCAAAATGTTAATGGATAAAATTACTAAAATAATCACACAGAGCTGAAAGCTCATTTGCATGGGAGACCCATGCAGGTGCTCCCGCATGATAAAAAATCCAAAATTTTGAGAAATTTTGACAAGAAAGTCCAGTTTTTTGGTGATATGTTCAAAAAGTCCAGAAAAAAACTATTTCAAGGGGTATATTTACTGTTACCAAAAAAGGTCCACTTTTTCTAAGTTCTGCACCCCTACCCCCACCCCCAAAAACCCAACAAATCCTGCATATGGCCCTGCTCATCAGATACATTTTGCCATACTTTAATATTAGAATTTTGGGCCTATAGTCTATACACAGCCAGATTCTTAAAGTGTAACTCAGCTGGGCTAAAAGGTGCTTGTTCCGATCGTCTTTTGGGACCATTTTAGTCATGTTTACCCTATAAATCCCAAACCAATGGTCATAGATGGTACAAACTATACATTTTTGGAATCCTTATGATTAGACGGACAATATGGCATACATTTCAACATGATTGGAGCATTTTAACGCTGTGTAACCTTAAATTGGCCCTTATTGAAAGAGTGACACCACAATTTGAGAGTACTAACTACCTATCGATGATATAGAGGGTCCATACTAACTACCAAAGGTGTCAAACCTTTTCTGTAGTGAGGGGTAAACAATGATGTTTGACCTCGGTCCGTGCTCCTCCTCTACATGGGGCGACTATTGGTTACGGTACTGTGTGTGTGTGTACCTATACTCTGTCCAGCTCAAAGTATGAAGTAGCGACGCGGGCATATACATTGTACCGACTTTCAGCGCGCGCGTGGGCAAAGCACAAACGCACTGCAACTGAAAGGCGGCACTGGGTATATGTGCGCGTCGTCACTTCATACTTCAGAGAAGACAAAGTATAGGTGGATGGAGGATAACCCCCATTCTTGTGGCTGGTGATGTGGGACCCATACAGGTGTGTACTGCATGGCTACTCCACGGATGCTTCAGGGTACTCCTTTGGTAATTTTTTCCCATATTACAAATACCTTGTCAAAATTTCAAATACTTATCAATCACAACCACCAAAATGCACCCAACAACAGTTTTTCTCAGAATTTGAATTTCTTAACCGGTTAGAAATTAAAATTATGCTCCTGAAAAAAAAAAAAAAAAAAAATGGGACCATTTTAGTCATGTTTACCCTATAAATCCCAAACCAATGGTCATAGATGGTACAAACTATACATTTTTGGAATCCTTATGACTAGACGGACAATATGGCATACATTTCAACATGATTGGAGCATTTTAACGCTGTGTAACCTTAAATTGGCCCTTATTGAAAGAGTGACACCACAATTTGAGAGTACCGACTACCTATCGATGATATAGAGGGTCCATACTAACTACCAAAGGTGTCAAACCTTTTCTGTAGTGAGGGGTAAACAATGATGTTTGACCTCGGTCCGTGCTCCTCCTCTACATGGGGCAACTATTGGTTACGGTACTGTGTGTGTGTGTGTGTGTACCTATACTCTGTCCAGCTCAAAGTATGAAGTAGCGACGCGGGCATATACATTGTACCGACTTTCAGCGCGCGCGTGGGCAAAGCACAAACGCACTGCAACTGAAAGGCGGCACTGGGTATATGTGCGCGCCCGGTGGGCTCACCCAACCGGCACCACTGACCGCATGATCGTTACCAAGCTTTGCCAAAAACGCGGACAAATATGGCACGCCATGGTGGTTAATGACAATGGTTCCCCATCGTATGGTGGTTCTGTCCCATTGGATATGTATTTGTGATACATGATTGGACGCAAAAACTGTATTACAACAGGGGTTCACATCTATGTTCGCTCTCGCGTGCCATATTTGTCCGCGATTTTGGTAACGATCATTACGGTCAGTATCACAGATTGAGTGAGCCCACCGGGTGTGCGCGTCGTCACTTCATACTTCAGAGAAGACAAAGTATAGGTGGATGGAGGATAACCCCCATTCTTGTGGCTGGCGATGTGGCTACTCCACGGATGCTTCAGGGTACTCCTTTGGTAATTTTTTCCCATATTACAAATACCTTGTCAAAATTTCAAATACTTATCAATCACAACCACCGAAATGCACCCAACAACAGTTTTTCTCAGAATTTGAATTTCTTAACCGGTTAGAAATTAAAATTATGCTCCTGATGAGGGAAGTTGAAGCATTTCATTTTAGACCATTTAGAGCATGAAAATCTGACAATTCTATTATTTTAGGGGCTGAAATAAGTTTTGCCTATTATACACTGTGGGTACAATTGACAAGTTTTGCTCCCTTGACTTTATGACATTCTAGTATCACATTAAGCATGTTGGTACTCATTCTGCTATCAAAGGAAAGAGGGCCACCAATTATCTGGGGCAGTAGATAACCTTGGTTTAGGTAAATTTGCCTCTGCCATTCATCACACTCATGTTCTAGTTGGTGCTTGATTTTGCATGGAAGTTGTGCCAAATATTAATCAGTTGCCACCAGAAAAGAAGGTTTATGATGGGTGCAAAACCAAAATAGGAGGTAGTAACCCCCCCCCCCCAAGATAGACAACTGTTAGACAAACAAGTGTTTGGAAGTGCAAACTTTCAGAATTGCCAACCTTCAGAATAGCAGATAGGAATCATTTGATAAAACTATGTCCTTTACTTCTGAATGTTCAAGAAACATTGACAGGATACCTGGTTAATAAAGTAATATCTCTGTGCTATATCTAAGTTGCACATCAATATAAGGACAAGATAACACAATGATTGCAAGACAAAATTAATTATTTTAAGATCTTGTAAATCTGCAAAATTTAATATCACAATGTGAGCAATCACAAATAATGATTGGATGAAAATCATTTAAGCAATATATTACAAAACACGTATGACTTAAAGGCGCTATCAATGATTTTCCAAATCAGAAAATGGGAAAAATTATCAAAAATCTGTTTTTTTCACGTCTGTAACGAGTATAAGGCTAAAAGCAACCTAATAAAAGCAAAATTGGACATTTTAGTCATTACTGTCCATACGGACACTTTCTGCAACACATAATTGAATGGAAATTCATACCTTTGAACACTGCTGTTTTCATCCTTTTCTGGCATTTTGCATTTGGAAAAAAATAATAACTTATGCAAATTCTACACATTTATCCTTCACTTTTAGACTACTCTGGCAAATATCAAATATTTTGACTCATTTGGATGGATCACTGATAGTGCCTTTAAATGACCTGCACTCATAATAAATTAGTCATGCAGAATATAGTCTCTCCCAAAATATTTCTTAAGAGTCCATTTGGGATGATTGCCCCAATGGATCCTTATTAATATCCTCTTTAGGACTACAATCTTATACATGTATTTATTTACTGACCTAAATTACCAATAGCTCTAACAGAAACCAACTTATTTAAGTTATTTTATCATTGAAATCATTGAAGTATGTGTTTACTGTCTGATTTATGTAACCTTGTACCTTGCACTGGGCTATCCGAGGTAAATAGTTTGACATATGGTTAAACTTTATTTCATATCAAGGTCGGCAGTGTTGCCATAAAGGGGCTCCGTATGTGTACAGCATTTTGTGCACCTTTACTCACATGCGTATTATGATGTGATTCCAAGAAGTGCGAGCTTTTGCTACCCAACTCAAGGTGAAACAAAGTATATAGTGTGCAAACATAACTTCTTGAACAAAAGTTATTACCAAATGTTGCATTTACCCTAACTCAAAGAAATAAAAAATCTCAATTCAAAAGACAAAAACCATCACAATTATATTTCTACATCAAAGAACAATTGTATCTTCAACAATAATGAAGAGTGATGTTTAGACCTAGGTTCATTATTCCAAAGGACCGTTATTCCGAATTTGGCAACAGGTGCATTATTCCGAAGGACTTTTATTCTGAATTTAGCCATAGGTACGTTATTCCTAATTAAGCAGTAAGATATTTAATCCGAAGGACTGTTATTCCGCAGGACAATCTTTCAGAAAGACTCATTCTGAATTTAGCAATAGGGCATTTTTCCGAAAGACTGTTATTCTGAATTTTACATTATGACCGCTATTAGGGTTACGGTTTAGACCTATTGAAAAATTTTGTAATAACGGTCCCTCAGAATAACAGTGCCCATGTAAAATTCGGACTAACGGTCCATTGGAATAATGGTCCTTTGGAATAAAAACCTTTCAGAACAGCGCACCTAGTTGTGAATTCAGAATAACATTCCTCTGGAATAAAGATCCTTCAGAACAACGACCCTTTGGAATAGTAGGCTGTAACCAAAGTGAGTTTCTCTATCTTATCCCAAAGAAAAATTGGGTGCTGGTAACTCTTAGGAAAGATAAAAAACAACAATCATGAAGAGTTTTATAATAATGGTAGTTCTTTAGACAAAGGCTGGTATTCTCAAAAGGAGTCTAACTTTAGACCCAGGTTTAGACAGGGTTAGTCTTACAAGAGTGGACTTTTTCCCTTTCAACATACTAAGAAATTTTAAAATAACACCTTCAGAGTATGTTGAAAGGGAAAAAGGTCCACTCATGTAAGACTAACCCTGGTTTAAACCCAGGTCTAAAGTTAGACTCCCAGCCAGAGCCAGCAAATGCTATCTTGAATATTAAGCTGTCTTGAAACCCATATACGAGAATGTAGCAAGGAATAGGGCATGCGAGATCTTAATTTTTCACAATTAAGCTAAAGGAGAAATATTAGTCTAGGTAAAAATTTCTTGGCCAAGGCACAAGGGTGCATCGCTTGTTATGTGCACTGTGTAACCATATTTACATCCATGGTATAAACCAGTGGTGCATGGTTTTGGAGGGGAAGCGGGCATACTTAGTAACTTGCCAAAGATTTTTTTTACCTGTCTAAGAGTTGATGTATATCAAATGGACATTTTTTTTATTTTTCAAACCTGAAAGTAGCTGAATGTACAATGGATACACATACAAATGCACCCTTCTGTTCAAAACGGTTTAAACCATAAAATATATTACCAAGTATGGTTTTAGTCTGCTTTTAAAAATCCATAAAATTACAGTAATGTACTGTCAGTCCGACCAGACTGCAAGGAACTGTAAATATATAAACAGTGTAAAACTGTATTTAGTCATGATTTTTGGCTTTTATTCTGCCTTTGTTTACTGCTAAGTTAATTGTGCCCTTGTCAATTTTATATTTTATGGTCAATATTCATCAATGTCTTTTTTCCACATTCAAAATTTTAAAAAAATGCTTGTGAAAGCACAGTGTATTTTTTGCTAGTATTGTAAGTTACAGTGATTTCTGACAGGGTAAGCCAATTTCTGATCTGTTTTTTTTTTAACCTAAGGAATCTGCCACATATATGTGAACAGTTTTCTCTGATTAAGAATTTTTAAATCCATGGAAACAGACACTTAAGAACTTTTTAAGAATGGATTTGATTCAGGGTAGCTTCACAATGCAACCGGTTGCCGGTCCATTTTGTTCTTTCTGGTTTCAACTGATTTCTAAACAATGAAACCTGGTTTACCTGCCATAAACAGCTGGTTGAGTTCTAAAGCCACCCCTAACCAAGCACTACCTTACATTAGGATCTTACACATCACCCTATCTAATGTTAATTGCCTAAATCAACCAAATTATCAACAATCTCAAAACTATATTAGAATGAAAAATACAAACAAGTCCAAACATGGCCATTATGGGTGAGTGGTTTTTGAGATAGCCAACAATTTTGAGGTGATATCACAAAAACACTACATGATGAGCTACATTCCATTAGATACAAGGGGTTAAGATTTATGCATTCATTTAATACAGGCATTTTGTGCCCAATGCACATTAAGAGGGTGTGTGAGATTCTTGAGATACCTAAAACAGTTTTGACAACATTATCCATGGTACTTTAAGGTATGGTTTGAAGAAATACAGATGCACATAGTAGATGTTCTGGTGTGGGGATCATCATCTTTTTGCAGGATGCAGATTGCCGGTGTGTGTTGGTTGTATTGGATAGATCACTGTATTCATGACTGGTGCAGAGTGATTTGTGTCACCTGGGAGGGAAGAAGGAAAACAAATAATGAGAAATTAGGTCAAGAGAGCCAATGAACACCTACATCCTACATACACAAATAACAGCCAGTGAGGTAAAGGTAAATTCTATGGCCATCCAGAACTCAGACTTTGTAGCTAGGCTACTTTACAAACTGGACTAATGAGGCATATAATTTTGTGAAGATCAATGACATTTATAGGCCTTCATTCAGTCCAAAGCTGTTACTTAAAGATGAATTTTGTGATCTTAACACCTTTGTTTTTGTTTATGGTTCATTAGATATCCTCAAGAAAAGGTCATTTTCAAAATTTTACTTCATTCGGATGGTGTGTTTTGATGTTGTATCAAAGTGCCCCATAGAACACTGCATTGGAATTTCTGACCATTTACGGACAGAAAACACAAAATCACAAATTTCTTCCAAAGTAGACCGAATCTGCAAGTCAATTTGGTACACATACTTTTCTTGGGCCAACGGTTCAGATGATACGAAAATCTCAATAATGTGAGAGAAGTTGGAGGAACGAGGCTGTGGATCACGAAATGCCCCTTTAAAATAATACATCTCATACAAGAAGCTTGACTGGTAAATTACTTGAAAATGATAACACTCTATTGATAAAGGGAGCAGGACCATTCCTGGGGGTGGAGGCATCTGGGTGTGACACCCCATTAAGAATTCTGTCGTCAGCAAATTGTTAAAAAAAGATGTAGGTTAAATATTTGAATGAAATAAATTTTTGTTTTGTTACCGATTTTAAAATTTGCTAATGGTATTGTGTTAAGATATGTTTGTTCCCCAAA